>JYJE01005863.1:0-65157 GCA_000983655.1 Zymoseptoria brevis | reverse complement strand
AGAATGCCTTCCTCTTTTCTACGTTCGTAGAGCGAAGGTAGCTCTTCTAATAGGCCTTATACTTATAATATCCGGCTCTATTTAGCGTGTTTTTAATAGTTATTATATAGTAGTCTAGCTTCTAGTAATCCTTTACGTCCTTCTACTACATTATGCGGTTGTTAAATAACTATAATATCTACGTAATAATCTTACGAAGTGTCCTTATTAAGATAGCCCTTAGTATACCGGTTCTGTTTCCTATCCTTCTTCCTAGGCTTAAATAACTCTGCTCCTTGCTCTTTTTTAATTAATTACGTTGCGTACGTTTAGGAATGCCTATAAGGTCTCGTATCTCGGATCGTAAGAGTCTAGTCTCGTATAAAATTAAGGCTTATAAGCGTTTAGAAGTGCGGTATTCCTTACGAATGCCTCTATCGCGACGGGGCGGCGTATAGGGCACTTTACTATACGAGCGGGTACGCATTTTAAAGAGCAGAATTAGGGCTTCAATTTAAGGTATTTACCGAGTGATATAGAGTAGTAGTTATAAAGAAATCACGTTGTGAAATAAGGGTGCTAAACACGCGTCCTAGCGCGATCAGCGGCAACGACTTAATTTATCAGCCCTTGAACCTAATGGAAAGGGTGGAAGTGTGGAAGTGGGATGTCGAGACTTATGGCCCACCGCCCTCGACTTAAGTCACCGGAGGAGACTCCAGGTAATGCTCCTTTCCACTAGACGAGAAACACCATCGACAACCACTCCCAATGCGCCATGTCGATGGGCTTTCAACTCTTCCTTGATCAAGTATATCGAGCTATCAGCGCTTCTTGGACTGGGACGCTGCGTTCGCGCAAGACCGACAGACCTCTGCAGCTGTTCGAGGGCATGGCAAGAGCTCATGGAATCGCTCGCGAGATGGCGAACAGCTCATGTTTGAGCCTTTGCGTCGAACGAAGGATTCCACCGCCGAGTAGACCTCTCTGCTCAACTAGTCTCCGTCTCAGACTGAGTTCATGGCACTGGCCAACTTCTGGAACACTCCACGACGCTTTTCGGAATCGCTCAAGTCGACCATTGTGCGCTCCGGCCAAGACCGCCTATCTGTCCGTGGTCATCGAGCTCGACATGGTGTCCGGACAATCCACGCCTGCCTAGACCATGACGACAGCCGCCGATTCCCTCTGTCCTCGTGAAATGCGCTACTACAGCAGATTCCAGTCTTGAGCAGCAAGGATGCCTTGAGTCCTCAGAATCCATCTCGATGATGACAGGGACGCCTTGTTGGCCAGCTTTGCGAGTGCTACACTTGTGGTGATGTCCAGAATTGTGAGCTTTCTCTTCGAGTGCTCGAAACGCCTGTCAATTTTGTGTCAAAGCAGCTCGAGTCAGGTAATGATATCGTTGGTCGCTTCAGCTCAAACGCTTCATAGCCCGGTCCTTGAACCGCCACTCCCACAAATTTGCGTTCATCCTCAAATTTGTTCCAAATTTGGTCTGTTCTGATGAGCGGGGTTCCATGATGAAGATGAAATTGAAGCTCAGCCTATGCCTGGCACAGATGAACAATTTCGAGAAGCAATCTTCATCATTCGCACGGATTCCTCGTTCCTGGCCAGAACATCCAAGCGAACCTCATGGCGGATGGTTCATGAACGCAAATTGCTTTCGCTCGTTATCTGCAACTACCGGTCCCTCCCAGGCGAATTCATGGAGCCAGCAACGACATCAATGGCACAGTTTCTGGGGAAGAAGACGATCGGTCATTGCTGACTACCCACGCAACACTGGACATGGATGAGGCGCCTTCAACGGCAACGTCGAATCCCATCTTTGCATATACGATTGATGCCACGAGCGGCATCATTTCCCTCTATCGACAAGCCGTCGAAAACATGACCCCATCAGACTCGCCCCAATCGTCGTCCGCGGCAGTTTCTACGGACGTGTCCTTACTCGGCCCCTCGGAGACCAGCGGACGCAGGTCAGCTCACTCAGGACGTGAACATACCACAGGACGGTCTGTCTCGCCGCTCGGAGCCCCAGAAAGGACCGATCACAATGCAGCCCCATCAGAACGTAAAAACAACGCAGGAACCTCTGGAGAAGTCTCGCCACTCGACGCCTCAGGAAGTACCGATCAAAATCCAACTATACCAGGACGTGAACACAACACAGGAACCGATGGTAACGTGTCGTCACTCGATGGCTCACGGACTGCTGATGACAGTGCAGTCCGACTGGGACTTCCAAATGCCACGGCGCTCTCTCAATCGTCGCTAGGCACTCTGGACACCAACGATCAGACTCCCGCTAAACCAGGTCTTTCACATGATAGCGCAATGCGTCGAGCCACTAGTAGATTATCGAGCATCTCGGTCGAGTCGCAGCGCGTCACAGCACTACCGGCCCTGCCGCCGAACATGGAATTCGATCTCTCACCGGGTCTGATCGACGCAGCCAATGGCGAGAATCGCGATCACCACGAAACCAAACCACAGCATGGAACGGCAAGGATCCAAAGTGTTAGACAGGATGATGTCGAAGCGAGCTGGTCTGGAGCTATGCCTCTGCTTCATGACAGCCACGAAGGCAGCAATACGGACCACGGCATCAAGTGGCTTCAATCGATTCCGCTATGCCTGGTCGCGGTATGTATAACGATGGCCGCCACTATACTCGACGTGAGCATGCGGTTCGCAACCGACAGCTTTGAAGCTCCTGCGCGGGTCAGTACTCGTCTTACGGTTACATTTTGAATTCCTCCGCTGACTATGAACAACTAAGACCTCGGTGCTCGCTGCACCGATTTTCCTTCTTGGCCAGGCTCTGGGCCCATTGTTTTGGAACTGGCCCATGCGTCGATTGGGTCAGAAAGCGTGCTTGACCTTCGGATTTACTGCATTCGTGGGTTTCCAGCTCCCAATCATAGCTGCGCGAGGTGTGGCGACGGTTCTGATGCTGAGATTCTTTGCTGGCCTCATGGGTTGCGCCCCGCTTCTGGGGATCATCACTCTGCTAGTCGACCTGTGGTTACCAGAGGACTGTGCTATTACCTCCTCCATACTATCGAGCTTCCTGATCATGGGTCCGTTAGCCGGTCGAATGATCGGCGCATTCGTGACTGAGAGTACCTCCCTGGGATGGAGATGGCCAAGCCTGATTATTTCGGGTGTCTCTATATTCGTGGGAATCGTGTGCTGGCTGGTATGGTCTAGGCCTGCCGACTGGCTTCGATGCATCAAGCGGTCTGTCCGAGCTCCCCAGAAGGTAATACGGTATCCGATTGAGCTTGGAAAAAGACGAAATGCTAACCTGCTAATAGATCTGTGCACGGAACAAAGGACCAGACGAAGATGCAGTCCATCACAGTGAGCGGCTTCCTGGCTATACGTGGACCTCGATTCGTCGCCTCATCTTGGACCCCTCAGCGTTGCTAGTATCTGTCCACACATCATACGTCTACAGCCTGCTTTTCTTCGTCACGGAGACGTACCCTCTCAGTTTCGAAGACAACAGACACTGGAGCACGGGTCAAGGCGTTGTCCCGTTGGTCTCAGTAATGGTCGGAGTCATGTTCGGCTGGACTCTGAACTTTATTTCGTCTTACGAACGCCTGATGAAGCCGCTGACTTCGAAGGTATACACTCGTCCGGAGACACATCTTCAAGTGATGGCAGTTGGTGCGATTTTGACGCCCATAGGACTCCTTGTTGCAGCCTGGACATCGTTCCCGAACCTATCGCCGGTGGCTCAAGTCATGGCCGGAACGCCGGTCGGAATGGGTAAGCCACAATCTCGTGCCTCACGAGAAACATCTCTAACATGCTCCAGGTATCATCCTGGTATTTCTCAAGGGAAACGACTTTTTACTTGAAATACACGGTACGTTGTCACGATAGCTATGTGAGCAAGAAATGGCCGTACTAAATTTTCTTGTCTTAACAGATCGCCCGGACTCTTTCACCGCGGTCAACATAGTCCTTCGATCGGCGCTCGCGGCGATGTTCGCGGGCGTTTCGAGGCACTTTTACGAAGATCTGGGTCCTCAGAAGACAGGCACAGTCATGGGACTTGTCTCGCTCGTGTTTGTTGCAATTCCCATACTACTCATGAATGCTAGATTCAAGATACGGAAGTCGAGCTATCTTCCAACACATCGGACGGCTCGAATTCGAGACACGGGCGAGTGAGACCATGAGAACAGGGCGCCATAATTAAGAAAGACGCAAACTTCGAATGATGGCAATCCAGCCTGAAAGGCACATACGCCAATGCTATCGAACATGGAATGGTACAAGCTCACGGTGAAGGACTCCGTCTGGAGAGCTGCAACCTTAACTCAAATGTAACGGTCTTGCAGCAACTTTGAACGAGGAAGACCGAGACAGGGCTGCTTTACAGCTTGCATGCGCCTACTCTCACACCACAATGCTCGGTCGCACAGGGTCGCATACATACATCATCCTCACCAGCTGGGAGCCGATATTGCTCACTCTTACTTGTCTGCACGGCCGGTTGAACCGCCAACAACAGGTAGCCCGCCGATGTTTGACAGCTGCAGCGTCCCGCTGTGACTGAGCACAAACGGATTCCAACTTCCCAGCAGAGTGTATCGCGTGGCCAGGCAATCCGCAGTCATGCTGCTTCCCGAAATACCCACTACGGGTAGCGACAGCAGTTTTCATGACGTTCCAAGGCATATCTCGAATCAGACGGGCTGTCGAATCTCTGCGCAAGAGTCTAGCTCCGACACATCTCAAAAACTAAATGCGGCAACGTGGTCATGGTTTGGCCGTCTGACTGAGTCAAACGGGTGGCACAAACGCGCGCAAGAGATGGACTGCACCCACGAGGATGCACGAGCAGGATCAAACATGCCGTCTGACGCCGTTGCTTCGGCACGTACCCACACACCCATATGCAAACGTGCTGCGAAGCGCTCGATCTCGACGGCGTGCTCCGGTCCTCTGGAACAGTCGATGCAGATACCCGCTTAGGTGCAGATTGATGCGAAAGACGGTAATCAATCAAGGACTTGGATGTTTGACGCTGGAAGATTGGACTGCTCTGTTCCGGACAATTTTAAGTTGGTGGTTGTCCGTCAAACACGACTCTGTTCAACCATCGGAAGCTGAGCGACGTCGTCATCGGGAACACAGACTGAAGCGGACAATTTAAGACCAATGAAGGAGTGCTTCACAGCGGCATCGTGGTCCCGACAGTCTGGCAAGCGACCATTAACCTTGGAAGACGTGCAGCGACGATCGTCCGCACATCGGCCATTCCGACCACACGTCGAAGAGGCGGAGGAGAACAGCACGAGAAGTGAGGTGGCCGTGTGTCGCACGGCAGACCAACACCGTTGTAACGATGCGTAACATCCCAGAGTATCTCCACGACAATTCTTCGCTATGCCATCATCTTCCTGATTTTCCATCAGGTTGCCGGACCTAAACGAGGGGTGTGGTCGTTTGATTCCCTCCCCGCTGTACAAGGATGCATATTTTCAAGACGCCTCCTTGCATGCTTACCGCTCAAGAATGTCTCAAAGGGAGCTGACGTTCCGTTCGGCTACTGCACGCTTCGGCCTTGGCCGTTTTCGGTGCTGCAACCAGCAACAAAGAACAAAGAAAGCCTGCAGCGTCGACTCCGCAACAATCGCAGCATTGCGGACTAAACGCTGCCCGTGCTCGTTGTGGGACAAAGAATCGCATGCCACTGTCAGCCGGCGATAATAGGCACAAAGGTTGACTGCTTTCTTTTGCAATATTGAATGGGCATACCTGATTCATTCGTCACGCTCTGTCATTGGTACGCTGAACCTTTCATTGTTGGTGGGCATGCCGGTGGAACAGAAGACTGTGATACCCTGCCATCTTCGTCTCCATGCCTTCTGTACAGGACCCGCCGTTGCTGCCGCCTCCACCGCCGCACCCCTTCCACTGGCCTTCTTCTCAGCCGTTGTCACAAACGCAGCAACCCGTATCTGAGCCCGGCCGTAGTATCTTTACGAGACAGCTGTGGCAGCGCACCATGCCAGACGGTAACCAGATTGAATCGAGTGTCTTGACCAGGTCTCACACTCAGGACCCTCCCGTCGGCCATATCATCACCGCGGGTCCCGATCGCAGGACTTCTTCCGTGTCGTCTCGATCCCACAGACCTTCGCCCACTCCTTCTCACGATTCGAACAACACTCCATTGACGCCCGAAGAGAGTCCTCCTTTCCGGACAACAAGGAAGCGAACGACTGGCATTGTTGAGCAGGAAGACAAAGATCTTGACAGCAACGAGGGCACACCGGCGCATAGCAGAGCAAATAGCGGCGACAGTATACACGTGTGCATCTGCCAACCGGATCCCAAAATTCCAAGGCCGCGGAACGGTATGAATGAACCATTGCGCTCGCTTATCGACACCATCTGACTTCTCCCAGCATTCATACTATATCGTCAGCACTATCAAGCCCAAGTCGTTTCGGAACATCAAGGCCTTGCGAATCCAGAAATTTCCAAGATTATCGGATTGCGGTGGCAGAACGAGACCCCCGAAACCAAGAGCAAGTGGAAAGCGCTTGCGGAGGAAGAGAAGCTTCGCCATCAAGCACAGTATCCCACTTACCGCTACCAACCGAAACGCAGCGGCCGTCGCACCAGTCTTTCTGGAGACACGCCCACTTCCGCAATCGAGAAGGCCAAGTGCACAAAGTGTGGAGGCAAGACCATTCTCGCGCCATCAACACCATACACGCACTTCCAAAGCTACGGCTCAAGTCCTTCAGGCTCGCACACACCAGCGTCGGCCAACACGCCCGTCAGTCGGACACTTCCTGTGTTGCGAGACCTCAGCTTACAGTCGCCGGCTGTTCGTCGATCTCTTGCCAAACAATATCCCAGCGGAATCATGTCACCAGGCCGCCATCCGGACGATCGCGATGATCTGGGACCTCTCAGCCCGGATACCAAACGTCGTCGATTCAACGGTGATCCGTCGTCCAACTTTAACCGCTCGATGCCGCAGCGATATGTCACCGTACCGCAACATGGGCCTCAACCGGTGGGCCCTGGAACACCATTCCCGTTCGGACAAAATCCTCCACACCCATATCCTGCCGGCGCGAATGGTCACCATCTCCGTCGCGAGAGTCTTCCTGGCCTGCAAGGAATGATTAATAGCCCAGGCCCCATGCCCCCACCACCGAGACCGGTCATGGGCTACCAACAACATCGGCTGTCGCAAGGCGGTCCACCACACGATCGTTCTCTGACTCTGCCACCGCTGAAGACAGGAGGCCCGCCGGGGCCCCCTGGACCAAGTACTGCCAGCACTCCAAGCACCGGCAAGTCTGTTACTGACCAGATCATGAGCATGGAATTCTGGCACAAAGTCAAGGTTCTCAGCCAAGTAGCGCCTCCAGTTCCAGTACAACCATCAGCTCCACGAGGACCGCTGCTTGTCATTGAAGGTGATAATCCGGATGCTGTGAAGGATCTCGGCGCATGGTTGAGTAAGACTCTAAGCAAGAGCGACGACCTGAATGTGACGCTTGTAGATGGCCCGGCTGTCGTCGTGGAGGCCGGCAAGCAGAAGATCATGTCGCGTTATCATCGTCTGACAGCCGACTGGCTTGATAAAAGTGGTGAAATTCTGGAGTCCTTGTCGATGAAGCCCGCATCGTCCGGCGTCGACTCTGTCATGGCTGATGCGACACCGACGCAGGCGTCGAAAACCTCCAGTAGAACCATCGAGGAGAAGTACGACGAGAGCGACGACTCACCAAAGCCAGTCACGAGATCGTCCGCAGATAGCGGCAAATCTCAGGAAGCTGGACGCATGGACTCGGCTGCTTCGTCCAACATGGATGTCGACAGCGGTTCCACATCGTCCGCCAATTCTGGCAAAGAGATGAGCAGCGCAGCAACTTCGACCAAGCCGGTCAGCCTCATCGCCAACTATTCTCTCTTCGCGAGCAACTTCTTCGCTTGCCACATTCCCATCACCGCGCATGATCCATACTCGCCGCTCGACCACTGGACGTGGACGGCCACTCAGTGGCGCGGTATTGTCAGTCCCGATCTCACCATCTACGTTCGTGACAGCGTCAGTGGATCCGAAGGCGGCAAGGCCAGCGTCGAGATCATGGCGGATGGCAACCTGTTCTCGGTCAAGCGCACCAAGATTGAGGGCAAAGACGAGCTGGAGATTGAGCCGTCTGTTTTGAGGAGGCTGGGATTTGAGGTCAGCGAGTGGGTGCGAGCTTTTGGCAACGGAGCGGAATAGCACGAGTAGGAGCATCACAGTAAGATGGAGTCGTCGTCGGAGTGGAAAGTGTCGATATTCCGCGCCATGGCATTATGGGAAGAGGCAGAGAATCAACTACCTAGCATTACTTTAGCGATCAATAATGTACCAATGGCATCTGTGAGAAGCAATGCGCGTGTCCACTGTTGTCTTGATACTCGCATCAGTCCTCGCCGGCATCAAGGCGCAATCATGTCCTCTGCAAGGTCCAGCGGAGGAATTCGATTCTGCCCTGGCCTGGTCGATCCCACGGCGGGACTACCCGTGGGGTCGGTCGGTGGATCACATGCGCTTCTCTCTTTCACATGCAAGCAACAGCGTGGTAAGCGGAAACCTTCGCGACGTCAAGGGCTTCCAACGTCACGCCGTTGTACCGGCTGTTGTCCGCTGGCTGGACTACGAGGTCACGATGACCTGGTCTGCTGTCTGCTATCACTCCCTTGACTCCGAATACTGTCGACTCTGTTCGGCCGATGTCCCTCTCATCACACACAACCGGACGACAACTCTGAAACCGCTCCCCGCGTGTTGAACCCTCTACCTCCACGTTCGCCCACGCTGCAACCTATTTCCGCCGTGTGCGTCCCTGTCACCCGCTCCCTCATGCGTCCACACCGGGTTGGACAAGACAGATCCCGCCCATGATAGGTGTGTAGCAAACACGTCCTGTGGATGCTCCTCTCCAACTCTCCTGACAAACTCAATATCCAGATCACATCTTGGGTCGACCGTCGACCCGTTTCCGCAAGTGGCAGGTGTTCACCGTCGTGCTCTTCTGGAGCTTCTACCTCTCCAAGTTCAGTCGCCATGGCCCGCCAGGCGTTCAAAGACTGTCGCGATGGCTCTCGAGTCGTTTTACCATGCACCAGGCTCTCGTCGCCTCCGGTGTCGCTCTCTACGTATCGCGGAACTTTGCAAGAGTTGTGGGATTGGAATCGCCCGAGCCGCTGGCGAACTTGTATGATCGAAGCTTCTTTCGCGCGACATGGATAACAACGGCGCTGGACGCTGGCTGGTGGACTGCCATGCATTTGCGGCCCAAATGGCTGCGACATTCCTGCGAGATCATCTTCACAGTGTACTATCTGGTCTGTGCGGAGCAAGCAGACGAACTGGTCAAGAGAGTACGCGGAGATTTGAACGTACAGCATTTGCGAGTGAGCTGGAACAAACCCAATTCGCCAGTACTGCGTTGGGTCACGGGCTTGATGCGTCCGAAGTTTATGAAGTACCCACCACGGCCGATTACGATACCCAGACCGAAGAACAGCGATTACAAAGAACCAGTGGCGGCATGGTTATACTTTGATGGACCAATGTCCGATCTTGCAGAACAGCATCAGTTGGTGCTGGACATACCAGGAGGCGGTTTCGTTGCCATGGATCCGCGATGTCACGACGATAAGCTCATGGCATGGGCGGGTAAATTGGGCATTCCTGTCATTGCTCTCGACTACAAGAAGGCTCCAGAGTATCCCTACCCACATGCTCTGAACGAGTGCTACGATGCATACTTTCAGATGGTGGCCACTCGCGGTCGATGCGTCGGACTATCTGGAGAGCATGCGCCGAAGATTATCATAAGTGGAGACAGCGCTGGCGGGAATCTGGCATTTAGCACTGTGTTGATGATACTTGACGACCAATCCCCATATTCTGGCTGGGATTCCAGTCGTCAAACACAAAGTCTCCCACCACCGGAAGCAGTCGTCGGCATATACCCTGCACTGGAGATGAATATAGGCAATTGGATGACGGATGAACAACTCTCCCTTTTACGAAGGCCTGAACGACGGACCGAGAATAAGCGAATCATGGACCGGAAAAGCCAAGATTTCCGAAAGCTCACTCCCAACACCCCAGGCAATTCGGACGATGAAGACGACGAACACATGACCAACGGAGTACGCAGCAACGGTCAACGCAGATCTAAGCAGTATACTCGACTTGCAATGAGTAGTATGATATCCTACTTCAACGATCGCATCATTTCTCCGGAAATGCTTCGCGCCATGATTGTGCTATACGTCGGCGAGTACCGTCGACCGGACTTCGCGACGGACTATTTATTATCACCACTTCGCGCACCGGAGGCGCTTCTGGCCCGCTTCCCGAAGACATTTCTGCTCTGCGGTGAGCGCGATCCTCTGGTTGATGACACGGCCATATTCGCCGGTCGTCTGCGCCAGGCACATAAACAAGAGTTCACTCGTCGACAAGAACTTGGTCTGGAGAACGAGGACGCCGTCTTCGACGATAAGAAACATGTTCAAGTCGTGCTCGTCAACGGAGTCAGCCATGGCTTTCTCCAATTTGTCAGCGTCTTTCCCCGAGGTTGGCAGTACGTGCACGCCTGCAGTCGGTGGATGCGAGACGTCTTCGAGAAGGCTGAGGCCGGCCACGAGCCTCCCTCGAGCGTCGCGTCGAACAATGGCGAGGACTACTTTAGTCACTCCAAAGCACGCAGCCGAAGAACATCCGAGGCATCGATTGATGGTCGACCTTTAGAAATTCAGGTACCCGGCAGGCTACGCATGACGAGCATCAGCTCACCCACAACGAAGAAGAAGTCAGGCACGAGTCACATCGGTCGACTGCACAGTTCTCGCAGCAAGGTAACGAGAAGTTCGAACATGTCTGGGAGGAAGAGTCCTTCCGACACCATGCATTTCTTGTCGAGACTGGCTTCGACCGAGGATTTGGTGGGCAGACGCATGGATCGCGTGACTGGCAATCTTGGCCAAGAATCTAGGAGCAATGGTGATTAGATGTATAACGAGATCTGGCTATGATGTTGAACGATAGTAGAATGATAGATAGCAAGCGTACGCAAGCGATTGCTTTACAACTCAATGAGTGACATTCACTGCAAGAGAGGGCCACTCACGTGCAAAGTCTCAACTCCTGTCGTTAACGCTGGAGGTATTCGCAATCACAGTCGGCATTGCAGGACTGCAGTCGAGTACGGGCAAGAGGCGAGTTACACTAAGACTCCGACCGCGTGAAAATGCCTGCTTGATGCCTGAGGCATCACTCAGAAAATCGTTCGGCAAGCCCGCCTCGCCAAGACTGCTTTGCACCTTCCGAAATCCCACTGAACTTTCAACTTCAGGTTGGACATCGACAAGGACTTTTACATCGTCCCCAACTAACCCGCAGTCATGTCGCATCGCAAGTTTGAAGGTTAGAACACTCACATGGACGTCTTCTAACCCATCGCTGACGTTCTTCGCAGCGCCCCGCCATGGCTCTCTGGCATTCTTGCCTCGCAAGCGCGCCGCCCGTCACCGTGGAAAGGTCAAGAGGTACATATCACACCCCGCAGCAGAGATGGAAAACAGGAAGAGAGGACAACGAGGCATTGGCTGACACTGGACTGCACAAAGCTTCCCCAAGGACGACCCGAAGCAGAAGACCCACCTCACCGCCGCCATGGGCTACAAGGCCGGCATGACCACCATCGTGCGCGACCTTGACCGACCCGGTGCGAAGTTGCACAAGAAGGAGATCGTCGAGGCAGCTACTGTCATCGAAACCCCTCCGGTACGAGAACTGGCGCCAATACCATTCATGGCATGCGCTGATCCGTACATTTATACAGATGATTGTCGTTGGTCTGGTTGGCTACATCGAGACACCCCGCGGACTCCGCTCGTTGACTACTGTCTGGGCTGAGCACCTTTCAGACGAGGTCAAGCGCCGATTCTACAAGAATTGGTACAAGAGCAAGAAAAAGGCCTTCACCAAGTACGCCAAGAAGCACGCCGAGGAGGGCGGCAAGTCCATCACCCGCGACCTCGAGCGCATCAAGAAGTACTGCACCGTCGTCCGTGTTCTCGCCCACACCCAGATCAGCAAGACTCCTCTCAAGCAGAAGAAGGCCCACCTCATGGAGATCCAGGTCAACGGAGGTTCCATCGCCGACAAGGTCGAGTTCGGCCAGGGTCTATTCGAGAAGCCCGTCGAGATCGACTCCATCTTCGAGCAAAACGAGATGATCGACTGCATCGCCGTCACCAAGGGTCACGGTTTCTCCGGTGTCACCAGCAGATGGGGAACCAAGAAGCTTCCGCGCAAGACGCACAAGGGTCTCCGCAAGGTCGCTTGTATCGGTGCCTGGCATCCTTCCCACGTCCAATGGTCGGTCGCTCGTGCCGGTCAGGACGGTTACCACCACCGTACCTCGGTCAACCACAAGGTCTACCGAATTGGCAAGGGCAACGACGAGGGCAACGCCACTACCGACTTCGACCACAGCAAGAAGGCCATCACCCCGTGAGTATCATGTTTTGAACAAGCTATCAGAATCATTACTAATAACTGCACAGTCTCGGAGGCTTTGTTCGCTACGGTGAGGTCAAGAACGACTTCGTGCTGCTCAAGGGATCCGTCCCTGGTGTCAAGAAGCGTGTCATGACTCTCCGCAAATCCATGTTCATCCACACCTCCCGCCGCGCACTCGAGAAGGTCGAGCTCAAATGGATCGATACATCCAGCAAGTTCGGTCACGGCGCATACCAAACACCCGCCGAGAAGAAGCAGTTCATCGGTACCCTCAAGAAGGACCTTGTTGCTTCATCGTAAAAGTACAGCGTTTCGGATGGGGTTGGTGAAAGCGGCGTTGGTCATGGATCCTGATGAAGGGCTCAACAGGGCTCACATGGCATTATGTAGTTTCAACGATACCAGAAACTTCTTTGCCTTCCACACATTCTCGTTGTACCTGTAGGTCGTGTTCTCTTCTTCCATTTTGTCACTATGCAGGAGACATTTCTCACTTCACTTGCGATGGAATCGCAGCAATCAGCTGTCCTGTTTTCACTTCACCACTACAATCGATGCTCGTCTCAGAATGATCAGCCGCTTCATGATTGTACGGCCGGCTTCGTTCACCTGCGACTGGGAACCAACTTTATCTTTCGCCCGCCCCAACAGGAACTACTTATCTTCTCAACACCATGTCACCACCAACAACTCTGCCACTCCGAACGTCGGCATCTGTACGAAAGCCACCGCCACATCAGAAATCACATCCAACGCAAACGCGATGGCTGACTCAGACTCAGACTCGCCACAGAGCGCTGCCTCAGAGCTCAGGGAAACTTGCATCAACACCTTCAACCGCGCGGTTAATGACTACGAAAACCTCCACAACATCTTCGTCCGGTGGGCTTTGATGCTCGACAGCGGCCGCGAGCCCCACGCTATGCTCATCTCCATCTTCGAAAGGGAAGGAGAGTTCTCGCCTGTTCAAGAGAGCGTTACGGATGATGGAAGCAGGTATCGAGTCATTGGTTTCATTGAGGAGGGCAAGATTCGCTTCCAGTGCGAGCTTGAGGAGCTCAAAGGCTACTTCACTGAGGATGGGAAGGGATGGATCGCGGAGTTGAGGGTTCAAGACCGGACGAGGGACACCGTGGACAGCGAGAGTCAGGAGAAGGTAAGATACGCTGATGCTGCTCCCACTTCCCGTCAACAGAAGCTGACTTCATCGTTGCAGATCGACGACGACGAAGACGGAGCCAACGACGTGAGCAAAGCCGATGCGGAGCTCGAAACCACGACCAAGGACAAGAAGACCGACAAGCAGCTTTCCCGCCGCAAGAAGGGCAAGAAGTCTCGCAAGAAGCTGACGCCAGAAAAGTTGCGCGAACTTCAACGAGCTGCAAACCTCGAGGCGTTACGTGAAGCGGCAAAGGTGCATTTTGGAGATCGCTACGCTTCGATGGTGGAAACGGTCGTAGACTTGAGAAGTGAGGCAGGCAGGGAGCAAGCAGAGGAGCTCTTCGAGTACGATACGGTCCTGGTCACGAGAGATGGAGGCCGAGTTGGAGGAGATATTCAGTTTCTTCGTGGATTGCCGGATGAGCTGCCTGATCCGCAGTGATACGGCATTGGGAATAGGAAGAATTGATGGGCGAGAAGGTAGCGGTTTTGATAGAACGAGGGCTTCCGAGGATGGGCTTGGATATGGAGCAAGACATGGCAGCTGAAGCAGAGAGACGAAACAGCAAGAGTCACACGAATGCATACACCGAGCTGACTCCTACCGAACAGACGTAGTGCGGGATCGGCTTTGACTGCGCTTCATAATGTCACAACTGGCACGAGGGCACGACAGTGGTCAGTAGAAAGACAATAGAAAAGACCAACAGATTCAAGAATCAAAACGGGACTCTCTGCTGTCAGCGAGAGCCGCGAATGTATTGCTTCTAGATCTCGGAATTCCTTCTTCCTCCAATGTGATCGGCCGGTCGAACCGTGCTATCTATATACAAGTCTTCTCCTCAATGCAAAAGTCATAAATCGTGAAAAGTAGCACAACAATCGACGCCGCAAATATGCAACATTTCACTGTCACTCAAGCATACCGCGTACTTCCATGCTGTTGATACGCCGGCGGCGGTGGTGGAGGCGAAGTCGGCGGTGCGAAGGATTGACTGGCCCATCCCTGACTCGGATGCGAAGGCGCATAGAAGTTCGGGCTGCTGTTCTGCTGTGCCATGTTCGGCGGCGATGGGCCATTCCATCCACCCGTGTGGCCCATCGGCGGAGGGATAGGGGTGCCGCCAGGCCCTCGTTGTGCGGTCCGGCGACCGCGACGGCGACGACACCTGCTGAGAATGCAGCTGAGAATGGCAAGGACGAGAATGCCGCCCACAGCGGACGCGACGGCGATGACGATGGTTTTGTTGTCGTCGATCCAAGAGCGAACGGAGCCACCGACGGTGGAGCCTTTGCATTGTCCCTGAGTAGTGTTAATATTTAGCTGAGATGTAGGATTGGAAGAGTGAGCTTACATTGTTGCATCGACCGCCTCCGCCACAGGATGTACCGTCAAGGAAGTTCTGCTGCAGACGATAGCAGACGCCGCGACCAAACTCGGGGCTGGCGCAACTGAGAGCGCAGCCGGATGATTGACATGCGTAGGTATCGTTGCCTTGGGTGTAGCTGCCCATGACGGTCTTACATTGCATGTCACGGCTAGTGCACTGTCCAGAAGCGCAGGACAGTCCATCACCACACTTCGTGCCATCTTCTGTAGTGTTGTCGGCCGGGCAGGTTCCCGCATTACCAGGGCAAGTCTCCTCAGGATCGCACTGCCCGGTAGTAGCGCGGCAGACGGTCTGAGCAGTGGCAAATTGGCAATTGCGGCAGCAGTCTTCGTTGGCATCGTCGCAGACGGAGCCGGTGGTGAACTTGCAGGTGGTAGGGTTGCAGCATGTGTCACCGGCACAGCCGACTTCACCGCCGCAGTCGCAGTCTTCACCTTCTTCGACGATGCCGTTGCCGCATTGTTGGCCTGTGACAAGGTTCACGTTGCGGTTGCTGGTGAGGCAGGAGCCGTCAACGGAGTTGCGGTTCAGTGCGCTGCAGATGTTACCAATTGAGCAAGGAGAGAAATCTTCGATGCCTGGTGTGGTGGAGGGGTTCATGATGTAGCTGCCACCAGCGGAACAACCCTGCGCGGAGAAAGGACAGCATTGTTGCGAGTCGACAAATTGCTGGTTCTGGCATGATGAGTCGGTGCAGTCGTGGACAGCACCAAAGGTGTGTCCGGTCTCGTGGGCCATGACTTGCCACTCGCTTGCACCGTTCGTACGGACGACAACGTTGGCTCCCGTGACTGTCTCCGAGCCGCCGTTCGTCGAGCCATCTCCAGTGACACTGCCGTTCGTTGTGATGGCAGTGCCAACGCAAAGCTGACCCAACCATGCGAGACCAACAGCCGATCCGGTGTTGCAAGTGCTGAGAAGCGTCCAATAGCTGTTGGAGTCTTTCTGATTGCCGCGCCACGCAGAGAAGAGATTGAGGCGCTCCGAAATGTCGACCGAGGACGAGCATGCTTGGTTCCATTCGGTGCCGGAGGCGGGAGTGCCAGGACATTCCGGTGGAAGGACGTTCAGGTTCTGTAGTCCGAGAGAGATGTTGAAGGTTCGCTCGTAGATTGCCGACGCCGAATTCATCATGTCGAGCACATTCTCACGAGCCTTTTGCGTATCGCCACCAAAATCTTGCGCATATGTGCAGTCGGTTGCGATCCCCAAAAGTGCGACTTTGCGAGTGCTGGGACAGCCTGTAGTCGATCCGATTGTGCTTTTCAAGTCCACGCCGGCACTGTTCCCACCTGTGGTTCCATCAATATCCTGTCGCTTAAAGACGTACGCAGGGTCCATGAATCGACTGAGTTTCTCTGAGCGCTTCGACTTCATAGCCATGTACACTGGATGGTCCGGCTGCGAGTTGAAGTTCAAATTGTCCGACCTGCACTCTGAGGCTCGACCGTCAACATCACGTCGAAGATCCTGATGAAGTCCCATGGGTGTCTTTCCGATATCCGAGTCTCGCCACACAACCATAAACTCTTCTTCGCCATTTGCTCTCACCACCTCGGGGTCCAGAGCATGTTTCGTCCGTTGGTAGTTTGTAGACGTCTGAATATGATGATGATCGCGATCCACCTTGAATGCGCCTCCAAAGACTGGTTGTCTTCCATCTCTCGTCACTGTTATCCGAGCCCAACCCACATTTTTCCATGTCCCCTCTTCATGTCCCAGCCGCTGGATGAAAGTGGTGCCCTTGTAGACTCTATGCTGTGCACGATCGATGCCCTCTGTATGTCTGATGCTGCCATCCTGGTTCAAATATGTCACAGTCGCACCTTCTCCGACGATATCGTGGTTCGGCTCGAGTCGTAGCTTTACATGTAGCTCGTCGTGAATGTTGAATGTGAGGTCGAATTCCGAGACATGCGTTAGGCGGCCGTTGTGGGTGTGGATGGTCGCATTTTGAAGGGTAGTTACGGCGCCTAGAGGACTGCGAATCGCTGAAGAAGCGCTGACGAGCGGGTTTGTGATGATTGTTGCGACCAGCGAGAGGAGATGGAAAGGGAGACGCATGGCCGCGTGGGCATATGCGTGGAGGAACGAACGCGAAGCAAAAGAGTGGTCTCCCGTATACTCGTCGTTGTTGTACTGCTGCCTTCGAGGTGAATGGTAGGGCTTCTTGTCGAGGGAGTCCGCCTGCATGCAGTAGAAAGATCTATCTCATCGACTCGCCATCGCCATCGCCCAGCAAAGGCGCCAAGCTGAGAGAGGTGCAACAGAGTTCGGCGCCAGCCTCGTTTCCGCCTCGTTTCCGCTGCAAAGTCCATCCATCCTCCGCTATTTTCATCGTTGATCCATGATCGCCATACGAACTATAAATTGAACCTTGTGCGATCTCTACAATAATGTTCATCCGGGATCCCTTCCATGTACACAACAAGCATTCCAACCACAACATACAGATCACATCAGCCTTACTGACACAATGCCAAAAGCTCCCAAGACGGCTCAACTTGCCCTCCGTCACACAGGCGTCAAAACCCAACAGCTTTGGTGTAGCCAAGACGTCTAAGCCCGCTTATTGCGTGGACGTCGTCTCATGTAGATGGCGTGCGTGGCTCCGCGGGCACAGTAAGATTCACCTTCAAGAGGCGCTTTTTCTTCCCCTCGCGAGCCTGGTAGCTTCCAAGCGGCACGCAGTCATGATCTCATTCGGCTGCATCCAAGAGCTCTTGGGAGCGTAGAGACTTTACTCGGCAGGCCAGTCACTTCAAGGTGCCCGGCAGCAGCAGGACGCCTTATCCGGCGTGCATGTACTCGTATAGGTACGGCTTGTAAGCTGATATGCCCAAATGAATGGACCGGTCTACCGAGCGGCATGGCACCGAGCATGCCAGCTTCAAAAGCTTGACCGTCAAGTCAGACATCCGCCTTGTAGTGCATGTCGCCTAATCAAGATATGCGTGTACCAGGCAGGATATATCCGTTGATTGTCAGAGCGAAGAGCTTGGCTATAGGGCTTTCCAAACAAGGCATGGCCCAGTACATACACGGCACGAGGGGCCCTGTGATCAGATTATCCTGGAGAAGTTCGACCGTAGGACTATGCCTTATACAGTGTCTATCTTAAATCCATCCACTCTGCCTACTTCGGCGGCCGAACTCTAGCGGCACTCTCATCCACGCTCCCATCTCCCAACCCAAACCCATACGCCGACTTCTTGCGCCTGCCCCTACGATCACCATACTGCTCATCGAATTTCCTGATCGCGGTCAAGGAACTCATGTCCTCCGAGATGGAAGCGCTGATCTCCTTGATGGCTTTCTCAAAGTGGCGGCCCGACAGCGTGCGCTTCTCGGGGAGCTTGAAGTCTTTGTCGTCTTGCTTGCTGTTGGCAAGGTCGTTCTCTTCCCGTACGCAGGCCAGTGCGGCGGAGACGCAGAGATTTTTCAGGTCGCTGCCGGAGTAGAGAGGTGTTTGCTCGGCTAGTTCGTTGAGCTTGACCGATTCATCGAGAATCTCATCGTTGAGGTGGATTTTGAGGATGGACTCTCGGTCTTTGGTCACTGGTAGGTCAACAAGTATTCTTCTCGGTAGTCGTCGTAAAACAGCATCGTCCAGGTCGAAGGGTCGGTTGCTCGCAACCATGATGAAGACATTGCTCATGCCCATACCATCCCACTCGCGGAGGAATTGATTGATGATCTCTCGGTGAGTGGTTTTGTTGCCGGCATTGCTGCGGCTCCCGAAGATGGCATCGGCTTCATCGATGAAGACGATGCAAGGCGAGAGCTTCTTGGCCAAGCTGAAGACGGCTCGCACCATCTTTTCGCCTTCACCAACGTATTTCTCGTAGATCTGGGCTCCACTGATCTCTAGCACTGTCGCCTTCGACTCCTTGGCCACCGCTCTAGCGAGCAAGGTCTTGCCGGTTCCGGGAGGACCATACAACATCAGACCTGGCAAGCGGTCCGCGGCAAGGACACCATACTTGAACGCCTCTGGTCGAAGTAGTGACAGAGATGTCATCGTCTTCAAAGCATCAATCGTTTCCTCCGGTGCATGCACCTGTCCGAACCCGGTCTTGATATTCTGCGCATCCACCACGCCAGTCAGCAGTCTGCTCTCATGCTGGTTGCACCCCTTGGCCAGCTCGTCCAGTCTTGCCTTTGCCTTCGCCGCAGCCGATGGGCCGTCCTGCCCATCTTTGCCATCGGCGAGACTCTTATTCGGGTCCAGATTGAAGTTGAACTTCGTCCAATCGCGAGCATTTCGATCGGCCTGCCCAATGACCAAAGCAGCCAAGCCAATGTGGCTTGCATTGACTGCCTGGGATCTGGCATGAGTCTTGGACAGACCAATTGCTGTGAGGACAAGGCGTTGCACTTGGTCTAATGGGAGCACCTTCTGAGCCAGAACAGGGGTACCAGCTAGCTGCAACTGCTTCTGCGCGCTCTCTGAGAACAGATCGATCGCATCGTCAGGTCGGAGGCGTCGCAGCATAGTCTCGATGTGGCGAGTATTGATCTCCAGAATTCGGCGGTCCATGGGTGCCGCATGACCACCGGCTTTGTTGGGATCTTCCGGCTGGAATCGCGAAATTTGCGCTTTGGACAAGCTGAAGAAAGGCGGCACAGTGATGGTTCGGAATGCGGAATTATCGGTGTCCTGAGCGAAGTTCGCGAACAGCCCGCCCATGGCATTTGCGTCTTGCGACGATGTACCGACTATGAGGATCTCTTCGCCGGCCAAGCGTCGCTTACTGACTACACTGACAAGCTTGCGTACAATGGCTTCACCAATCCGGGAATTGCTGATATCTTTCAAGTCGCGCACGTGTACAATGGTCCGCGATGCTGCGTTGCCGCTCGTCCATGGCGCTGAAGAGCCTTTTTCGTCATTGGCTGCCAGCGTAAGAGAGAGCTCGGTCGCGCGATGAATACGATTTGCGATGAGGCCAGAAACGTCAGGTAGCCAGCACCCAGGGCTAGATCGCCAGACTCGCCACAGTGTCTGATGAGCAGCTTCAGAGTCTGCCAAAGACTTCTTAGTGGCTGCCGGTCCGTTCTCAAGTAGAGTCTCTGGCAGGCGTCGGCGAAGCCCTTCGTTTTTCGTCGATTGCGAACGAGCCTTTTTCTTTTCAGGTGCGTTGAGCAAATCGTCCAGCAAATGCCCCAATTTCGCAGTGTCCAGATCGAGAGCATCGAAGGAGCCTTGGGGCTCCGCTCTTTGGAAGGGCCGTTGCCCGTTGGGAGGCCATGTCTTCATCATCGACGAGGGTGCAATCGCAATGCCAGTAACGTTGATGTTTCCCAACGCTTTCGCAAGGCTGCTCCCATGACCCATGAGAGCTTTCTTAATGTTCTCCATTCCTCCAAACGATCGACCTTTGCTCGAGCCGTGAGATTCATCGTTCTCTTCTTCATCCTCGTCCATCTCGTCCTCCTCCTCTTCCTCTATGATACGCGCATTCCGGAATGGCGAAGATGTGTAGCCATCGAAAACATCATATCCAAGCGAGGAGAACGATCCGAGCGAATCTGCCCCGTTACCAATGTAGTCCGCTGTGAGTTCTGCAAAGTCATTCGCGTCCAGGCGGATGAGGTTCGACTGAGTTATTGCCGCAAGATCCTCCACGAGGTCATCCATTTGACTATGAGATTTCGAATCTGGACATTGCAATGATATGTCGACTTTTGATGCTGCATGTGAAGACTTCGGCTGTGCTTGCGCTGCGACAGTGAAGCCCGCACTGATCGCTGTCTCGGCTTCCAACAGACTCCATCTTAGTAGAGAATGCGGAGTGACATCCTCGTAGCCTTCTCCAGTCGGTGGTGTTAGGATTGGAGTCGCTGTGGAACTTGTCTTTGGCGTCTCCTTGGTGGTCTGGGAATCGACTTTGTTGTCGAAGATGCCTTCGTCGATCGGCTGCTTCTTCTCTGCACCACCAGCTTCGCCTTCTGATCCAGGTCGTAGCCCCGGCACAGGCCATGCCTCATACCACGGCAGCGTGAATACCGTATGTCCAGTCTCTTTGTCAACGCATCTCAACACCTGAGCATTCTTGGCTTTGCGATTCGGCTCGAAACTGTCCACTTGCAGCTTGACATTGTGGTCGAGGAACCAGTCCGGTATAGGTGGAGGTTTAGGAACTTCAGGCATACCATTTGCTTGTATTATCCTTTGTCGCCGCGTCTTCTTCAAGCCTGATTCTCGTCCCTCTGCACTAGCTTTTGCCTCTGCAGATTCGCCCTCCTGCGATGGAGTCGCGTGATCATCTTCTCGAGTCGTCTGGCCGTCTTTCTGGGGATTGACATGGCTGTCGTGGTCGGGTAGACCGTTTCCATTTGGCCCACGTGTGTCGTTCCAACATCTTGTGCTTCTGCTTAGACTTCGGATGTGCTGTGTAGGGTTGTGACGTGGTCGAGATGACTGGCGGACACGGCTACTGTTGGTAGCCAAGCGGAAGCTCTGGCGAGCGATGGGTCGCATTCGAAGGAGTAATATGGGCGTAGTGGATGAAGATGGCCATGTTTCAACAAAAGCTCTCAAAGATGCGGACGACTCTCGAGGGTCCGAGCTTTCCATCACAAACTCCGCCAACTCCGGGCCTGCCAAACCACGAAGTACACCTCACCTCATCATTTTCGATAAGACCAGAAATTAGGTGCTGCAGGCAGCACCTAAGCACGGAATGCATGATCCTTATGCATCGGCACGATCTTCTTCTCCTCGCAAGACAAGGATGCGCGGTTCCGAGTCTACTCCAAGCAAGATCAAACAGCGTCGTCACGTCTTCTCCTATTAGCACACAGCCTGGTTCCCAAGGCACTACGTCTATTTGCTTCGTCGATGAGGCTGAGGTGCTTCGCTCTCATATTACTCCCAACGAAGCCCCGTTGACTGACTCAAGAGCGTCCGCGTAACCTTCAAACGCCTGCTCAGTCCTTGACCAGCGTTCGGCGTACCGCGCTTGTTAGAAGGCGACCTACACATGGCCTGAGAGCGATTGTTCTTGTATCGCTTCCTCTTTTCGGCCTTCTTCCTCTTGATTTTCTTCTCCTTCTCCTCAGCCGCCAGAACTGCCGCATTATTCTCCGCCAACTTCTTTGCAGCCTCTGCATTGCGCTCCTCCTCTTCTTTCGCAGCCGCCGCTTTGCGAGTCTCCTCTGCCATCTCAGCCGCCGCAGCACGCACTTTTTCGTCGCTTACAATCGCCGTGTTACGAGCCTCGTCACGCTTCAATTGAGCTGCATCATGCTCACTCGTTCTTTTCTCGACTTTCGACTTCCATGTCACGATCGCACTCAGCAGTTCTTCGGTCTGCCCACCATCATCCCATGCCATGTCCAGAAAGCTGTGCGAGATCACAATCAAGCGCGCATACGACCTGAGGGCTACTCGGACTTGCTCTGATCCTTCGGTCCCCGGCCAAAACTCTGAAAGCCAGCCAGTCATTCTGAGAATATAGCTGGCGGAGCTGGTGGCAGAGCTAGGATCGAGCTTGTTCTCGTTCTCATGACGGCCTGGTAATCCCTCCCAAGAGCCAATCTCCTTGAGCAAATCATTCGTCGCCTCGCCGTTGGCTCCCCAGCTCATGCCGATCGCGTAGTATGCGACACTCGTCATCTTCGCGAGCAGGTGCAAGAGACGTTTCCGATCATCCGACCGCGCCGCGCGCCATTCCACACGCAGGAATATCGCCACGTCGTTGATACAGTCGCTGCTCGCACTTCTATAGGCTTCGAGTTCCTGGGCAGCATTTGGGACTTGCGTTGACTCCGACGAGGGCTGGCCTGATTTGGAGACATCGTGAACATCGATGGAACTGCTCGCGGGAGAGATGACAGGCTGTTCTGTTTGTCTGGAAGCGGCGGTGACGAAGCTCGCTTCAGAATTTGTGGCGGACGCTGGTCGATTGGCGGTAATCTTGGTGGCAGGGTCTTTTGCGCCGTGGACGGATGCTTTCACTCTGCTTGCTCCGAAACCGCCAACGGAGTCGGCAGGATTAGCACCGTTGGCAATGGCAGGGTCTTGATCGTCGGCATGGTCGATCGCGCTGGCGTGGCTTTTATCCACGGAATTCTCCAAACTGAGTACCTTCAAGCAGGTGACGATGTTGGTCAACGTAGCTGCAGTTCCGCTGGCTGCGTTGATCAGCTTGTCGATGGAATCATCTCTGTCCGCGTTCTCTCCCTCATCGCTCAGCTTTAGTGGACCATTGCTGTCGTCTGCCATTGTGGTCGGAGATGAAGTTAAATGGCAACGATGTCTTCAGAGATGGCAAGAGACCGGGGAATGGGAGATCGCTGAAGACGAGAGGCATAGGCTTATTATACAGCAACTCCGTCCGTTTGTTGGAGTTTGCTACGGCCTACGGGAGAAGGGGAGAGAGACTTCCTACCTTTGTTCTATCGTCGACGACGGTAAGACTTCCATCCAAAGCTACGGCACGACGAAGCAGTACGAATCGTCCCAGAAGATCGCACAATCTCCTGCCTAAGACCCTTCGGCATAGTACATTCACGGGGTGATATGCTGGCTAAAGCTTTTTGATCGATATGGCGGAGGTGCCAGATACGGTCCCAGATAGACTAGCAGACAATGCTAAACAGCCGTACAAGTAAGTTAGCAAGACATACTATATAGTCATGTGGACATATCAGCAGCCTTGCCAAAAAGTCGTGCACGACATGCTAAATAGTCTTGTAGGTAAGTTACCGAGCTGTTGCAGATAGTCGTATGTTCAACTTAGCAAGACATGCGATGAAGTCGTATAAGCAAGTTGGCAAGACATGTTAAATACTCGTGGAGGTAAATTAGTAGACCTACCAAATACTCGTAAATTTAAGACAACAGACATGCTGAAGTAGTCGTGCAGGTAAGTTACCGAGCTATAGCAAATAGTCATACAGTCAAGTTGCTAGACTTGCTAAGTAGTCGTGCAGGTAAGTCTACCAAGCCGTGCCATGTAGGCGTACAGTTCAGTCAGCAAGACATGCTCGATAGTCGCACAAGTACCGCAGGAGGTGTGCTGAATAGGCGTACATGTATAAGTTAGCAAGGCAGGTTGAGTACTCGTGCAGGCTTCGTCACGATCGGAACCTCAATGAAGCAGCGTATGTGTTGAAGGTGATTACAATTAATGGAATATATTCCGTACGTATTCTGGTTTCAACACGCTCGTGCGCTGGCAACATTCCTAAACGCCGCGCTGTATCATCGTTCCTGGATGTTCGATTGTGGGTATACGTTGACATCATGTCGTGGGTCTCTTTATAGACCAAAACTCTTCCTCCTGCCTGCAGACCTCCCCTTTCATGATCTAGTAGTTCGCCGCAGTGTTGGTGTATGGGTTGGCGGCAGTGCCAGTGGGCTGGGTGTAGTAGCCGCTGTGTGAGCCGTCGGCTCCAACGACCTTGTCGATCTGGGTGGCGGTCAAGTGCCCGTTGCCGCCGCCGACAGTGGTGCCGGTCTCGTAGCTTGGGCGGTTGTCCTGGTGTGGAACTGCGAGAGGTGCAGCTGTGCTGCCGATGTTGTCGCCCATCTCTGCGTCACGGGCCATGACGGGCTCCTTCTTCTTGCGCTGCCAGAAGTTGCGCTTGGCAGAGCCGGAGGTGTAATTGTTGGCTGGAGATGGACCGTAGCGCTTCTCCTTCTTGTGCGAGCGGACGAGGAGGACCTGGAAAGCGGCGGCGACAAGGAAGAGGAATGCGCCGATGATGGAGACGGCGAAGACGGCCTTGTTCAGGCGGCAGGCGGTCCTCTGGCTGACAGCGTAGGTGACCTCGTTTTCTTGGCTTCCGAGGACACCGTTGTCAAAGCCGGCGCCATCGCTGGTTGCTAGACCTCGTCCGAGAGGAGTGCGAATGACACCCGAACAAGAATGCGCGCCGTCCCTCGTGAGAATAGCGATGGCGATGAATCCACCGACGAACAGGATATCAAGAACTATCGCCAGGAACCCAAAGAAGGCGATGCCTAGTATAGAATCAGTTTTGCTGCTGCATGATTCGAGATGTTGCTGATTGAAACTCACCTCCAAGGCAGCAGGTCAAGACCACGGCAATGATCGTGTACAGTACGCCAGCGCCAGAGATGCCAGTGACCGCCTTAGCATACTTTGGGATTGTCACATCGCGATCCGCGAGGACGGACAAGAAGTAGGCGTAGATGCCGAGCGCCACGGCGGAGCATAGGAATGCGAGGAAGTAGATGAATGTTTGCGTCAGGCGCATGAAGCCTCCCTTGATCAGACCCATGTTGACTGGTTGCGGTGGAAGAAAGAGTTGCTGTTCAGAGGTGTCGAGAGTTGAAGACGAAGGTCGTTCGCAGGCAAGGAGGTCGGAGAGTCGTACAAAAATCGGTGTGATGGGCTTGTTGGTGCGACGGGACGCGGTTTGATTTATTTAAGATTGAGCATCTGCAGCCGTCGCGCCGTCGTCACCATCACCAGATTCACGCCAATGACGTGCACCCGATCGACCCTGTTCCGAAATTCAGGCGCAAAGCCACACCGACTCCAACGACTCGACCAATCCAATGCCGTCCCAGCAAGGCGAGCAAGGCGAGCATGCATTTGTTGGCAGTCGATCCCGGCAGTCATCTCGCGTACGACCGCGGATCATGAGCTTCTTTTCCCGCACAGCCACAGCCATGGTTACATTCATGGTCGCCGGTGATGTCAAAAGGCCTGGTCCTTCCCGGTTCTGGCCCAGATTCCACCCATGTGCTAGACAAGTTCCGGGAACATTGTGCTCGACGCCACGGGTCCAAAGCCACAGTCATCATCCTTGAGCCTCGTCGACCAGGATATTGAGACGATCAGGTGCATATGCTCTTTGGAATTGAGGAACTACGACGGAAGCGATCTGGTTCTTCTTGCTGTTGCGATGCCTTGGCTGGGGAACTCCTAATGTCGCATGAGTCTCACGAGATCGGGAGCGCGATCGGGGGCCATCTAACGTGGCACGGCTGTCAACCATTGTCCATGAACAAGTCACGAGCGCTGTATTCCAGCTAACCAGTCCCTCGAGACATTATGACGGCTATAGTGCACTGCAGGCGCAAGCACGACATTGAAGATTCTGAGGCACTTACAATACAATACTACAATACCTTCGTTGGCGCCAACGCTCGAAGGATCACCAAAGGCCTCCAATCTTTCGATGAGACTTCACCGCCGCGGAAGCAACAACCCTGATGTCACCGACATCACCCATACCTTGGCTTCGATCACATGCATCTGAAGAACTATACCTCAGTATGCAGTAGTTCGTTTCATCTTGATTCCCCAACTCGGACCCCACTGCACCTGTCCAAGTTTCTCGGTCCTTCGCGCGAGTCTCGACACACCGCACTGGCATTTTTCCAAGGCCAGGTGATGCAACATGTACCGTCTGGCTGCTCTGGCAGTGCTAACCACCAGATCCGATCAACGGCATGAGAGACAGTACTTGGAAAGATCAACAGGTCTAGAGCACATCGGATGGAAGAGAAGCACGCGCTGACCAGACAACTCCGGCCTGCAAGAATTTGGTGCATAGCCGATGTGATATCGAGTACTAGTACACCTAGTTAGTAGGAAGGACATGTTAACAGCCGTGCAGGTAAGTGAGCAGGTCGAGTTGCATCAGAATGCCATATCGCGAGCAGGACAGGCGAATACATCTCTTGGTACGTGCCGATTGGCAAGCGATCTGAGCAATGAAGATCATTGAGGACGAGCCGATTCTCTGCATGACCTTTCTACTTCTCACCACTCCCCTTCACCAAAATCTTCACCTGATTGTCCTTGTCGTTGATCAACGTCAAGAATCCCTCCTCCAGCACCTCATCCATCCCAATGCGCTTCGTGATCATCTTCTGCGCCATGTCCAACCTCCCATCACTCAGCGCATCAATCACCGCTTGGAAATCTGCCTTGACATATGTCGCGACACCGAGATACTTCCTCTCCTTGAAGACGAGATCGTTCGGCCAGAATGTCGCTCGCTTCTCCCAGATGGCAATGTTGACATGCGTCCCTCGCGCTTTCAGCGAGTTGACAGCTTGATCCAGACCCGCTTGCACGCCAGCTGCATCAAACGTCACGCCCACTCCCTTATTGTTCGTCAACTCCAAACAACTCTTGACAATATCGTCCTTCGTCGGGTCCAGAACGTAGTGTGCGCCAAAGTCTTTCGCAAACTGTTTCCGCATGCCCGAAATCTCCGAAACGATGATCTTCTCACATCCTCGTGCTCGTAGCGCTTGGATCACCGACAGACCGATCGGACCTCCTCCCAGAATCAACGCGGAATCGCCCTTCTGGAACGGAGATGAGGCGACAGCATGCCAACCGACTGCGAGCGGTTCCACCAGCGCCGCGACATCCAGAGGGACATTGTCCGGACAGTTGTACAATGTGTATTCCGGCACGACCAAATGCTCCGACAGTCCACCTCCCCAGCCACTCAGTCCCACAAATCCGTTCTTCCAACAGCAGTTGACCAAGCCGTCCTCGCACGCACCGCAGTCACCATCGTAGATGATCGGAGCAACGACCACGCGACTTCCGACTTTGAATCTGTCCGACACGCCTTCTCCCACCTCTTCGATCACACCCGCAAATTCGTGGCCGAAAGTCAATGGGACTGTCTCGCCAGTGATGGGATGAGGTGTCTTTTCCGGGCACAGTGATGGACCGCCCATGTACTCGTGGAGATCACTGCCGCAGATTCCTAGTCGCGGATGATGTCAGCTCACGGACGTGCGAAAACGATCCTTGAACGCACATACCGCACCATGCCGGCTTCACTTTGACCTGGCCGGGACCACATTTCGGTTCGGGAATGTCCTCGTATCGCAGGTCTTCTTTGCCGTGGAATCGCACCTAAAATGAGGAGTTTCCGCGATGAGCGATTTGAAAGAGAGGGAGACCCGGAGGCTGTATTGCGTACCGCTTTCATGGTTCCTCCGCTCATCCTTGCAGCTGTACAGTGAGGAAACTTGGGAGCTCGATCGATTGAAATGAACAGACGAGGGAGTCTCAGAAAGCGTTGAACGACAGGAAGGAAGAACAAGGGCGCGAAGAGGTGATCAATCTGCCTGCCGTAGCTATCTACCCATGGATCACACGCTCACAGCCCAACGGCATCGTGAACGGTATTCCTGATCTGGAAATGCGAATTGTAGCTCAGGTCCGGATCCCAATACCTTGGCCCAAGACGTGGAGAGAGCGGGGCATGATGGAGGCACGGCTAAGTTGCCCTGTACGTTGCGAGTCGCACACTCTCCCCGAGTTGGCCTCGACAAAAGCAGCACTCTGTGAAGGTGTCGAGACCCCCTGCTGTCCGTGGCGTGACGGAATCGTGCAAGCAACAGTGCTCCGCGGAGTGGTCACTCCGGTACAACTCGAGAAAAGAACACGAAATGCCACGTCTGCCCCGCCAACTCACATCCGGACAACATTGTCCCGACGATCCCGATCGTCTATTGATGAGGCTCTGCGGATAATAAAGGATCCAGTGGGAAGAAGACATTGATGGAGCAGCATACTTCAACCTCACATTCCTTCCCGTGCCCAGAGCATCATCACGACGATGAACACACAATGCTGTGAAGCGTCAACACGCTGGAAATTCCATCGAAAAAAGCCGCGCGGAGTGACCAGTCGAAGCAGTGCAATGCGGACTCGACGGGGCGGATAGCAGTCTGACGGTGGCATGAGGTCACCTGCTGTGCTGCTGCTCGCAAAATGTTTCCCCGACAGATACCGCTGCCGTATAAGTACTGTGCTTACCTTTTCTTCGCGCGTGCCCTCTGTTCCTGGTCATTGACATTGCTCTTACATTTTCGCTCATTTCCCTCAACACGCAGCCTCGCAAAATCACCCAAACACACAGAAATCATGCCTTACCCAGAGACCGCAACGGGCTTCGTGATCAAGGATCAAAAGAAGTGGCAGGAGTTTCACAAAGAGGAGTTCAAGCTCAAGCCTTTTGAGGACCGCGACATTGACATTGCCATTGAGTGCTGTGGAGTTTGTATGAGATGACCACCAAATTGCCCAAAGTCGGCATACGCTGACATTTCCCTCCCTCCACAGGCGGCTCCGACGTCCACACCATCAATGGCGGCTGGGGCGAGTCCCCGCTCCCAATTTGCGTCGGCCACGAAGTCGTCGGCAAGGCCATCAAGGTCGGAAAAGATGTCAAGACGATCAAGGTCGGAGACCGCGTCGGTGTTGGCGCACAGATCCAGGCCGATTTGACTTGTGGCAACTGCAAGGCGGACCAGGAGAACTACTGCCCCAAGTGAGCGGAACGAGAAAGAGGTGTGGGGAGGGCATGATACTGACGACGACGATAGCATGGTCGACACATACGGAGCTCCATACTCTGACGGCACCATCTCCCAGGGAGGCTACTCTTCGCACATGCGTGCTCACGAGTACTTCACATTCAAGATCCCAGACAACATCGAGAGCGAGATCGCAGCTCCCATGCTGTGCGCCGGTCTGACCGTCTACTCGCCACTGGTCCGTCTGGGTGCAGGACCCGGCAAGAAGGTCGCCATTGTCGGCATGGGTGGTCTAGGCCACTTCGCCGTGCTTTGGGCTGTCGCTCTCGGCGCTGAGGTCTACGTTCTGTCCCACAGCCCCGGAAAGCGAGAGGATGCCCTCAAGATGGGCGCCAAGGAGTTCATCGTGACCGGCGAGAAGGACTGGTTCAAGCCTTACGCTTACACCTTCGACTTCATCCTCAACTGCGCGGATGCCACGCACAAGTTCAACCTCAAGGACTACTTTGGCACCATGAAGGGTAAGTAGTTGCATGGTACATCCTTCACCAAACGAGACTGCTAACATTTCTCGCAGTCATGGGCCGCTTCCACAACGTCGGTCTTGGCGACTCCCCTCTTCCCTCACTCATGGCGCAGGACTTTGCTGGCAACGGATGCTACATCGGCGCTTCTCACATCGGCAACCGTCCAGAAATGTTGGCGATGTTCGACCTTGCGAGCAAGCAGCAGATCAAGAGCTGGATTACCAAGATTCCAATCAGCGAGGAGGGTTGCAAGAAGGCGGTCACGGCCGTCAACGACAACGACGGCGTGCGGTACCGATTCGTGCTGAACGAGTACGACGCCGTCTTTGGTAAGCGCGATTAGATCTAAGTGATTTAGCTGTATGGCGTCTGGCAGAAGCGATACATCATAGACAGCTTCGGTGACTTTTATGAATCTACGAGCTATATCGATATCGTCCTTGGGTTGTTGAAAACCTCCATCTGTAACATGCATCTACTATGCCTCAATTGAGCTCCGAGCACGACTCAAGCCTTCTCGGCGGCCAACGACAGCAGCTCCTCCATCACCGCATCCTCCTTTCCCACCGGCACAAACAGATGATCATGATAATATCCACTGATCGTATTGACGCCAATATCCACCCTCTCCGCCAACCTCGTGGTGATGGCCGCCAGAAACCCAACAGCCTCCAAGCTGGAGTGCACATTCAACGTGATCTGTCGGCACGGAAAAGTATAATACAGTCCCTCTCTATCGGCGGCAGACTTTGGCAAAATAATCGTCCAGGCCTCCTTCTCGCGGAACAGCATCTTCACATCCTTGGACACGGCTCCAAGGAATTCTGCGAAATGTGGAGCTTCCAGTGAGAGCTCCGCGAAGACGTATTCTTCTGCTTCGAGGGTCGGATTCATGGATTTGATGAGGTCGTCCAGGTTGGTGCCTCCACCGCCGCTGCTGGCGGGAGGTGGTGTTGTTGTTGTTGTTGGAGAAGCCATGTGCCGTGTCTCAAAGTGTCACGCGGGTAAATCTCGATGATATGCTTTGGATCCCTGTCCCTGTCTGTGGTCCCCGTCGTTCGATTCGATTCGGCAGTTCCGAGCGTGGAGTGATGGAAGCCAGATGGAAGCTGAGGCTCTCGATCTTTCCCGTCAAACACGTGGCTCGCATGCAGTAAGGTATGCAGTCTTCGAATTGAGCTTCCTCCAACTGACGGCGGTCGCACTTTCTTGTTGGCTGCTACTTTCCACAGCTTGATTCATGGAAGGATTCACTGCTATGTCGCGGCACACGGCCTACCACCGGTGTCCAAGACGTCCAGCCGCACCCACCTTGCCACCCTAGCAACGACCAGGACGCCACCATCCACCCCCGCGCCCCGCGCCCCCGCATTGATACGACATTGGTTTGTGTGGAGCCATATGCCGTAGGACAGGCTCGCCGAGGTTGGCTTGTTGAAGGAAGGCCCAGAAGCATGTATAATATGCATCATGCCCGTTACTCTCGCGGGATCCAGTGAGCTCCTACTTCTATCGACGACAGAAAGGACCAGTTCAGCAGTCTTATTACAGCTTCCTCTCGTATCTTTACAGCTCAATCTTGAAACCGATCTCGCTATACAACAGCAGCAGACATTATGGGAGACATTCCCAAGAAGTACAAGGCCGTCATCTACGATGAGCCCGGCAAAGTCTCGACAAAGGTCGTCGAGTTGGACATGCCAGAGCCTGGTCCTGGTGAGGTTCTCGTGAACCTCACTCACTCCGGCGTATGTCACTCTGACTTTGGTGTCATGACCAATGCCTGGAGAGGACTCCCAGCTCCTACATCTGTATGAGCCAATCTCCCACGATTCCCTTTAAAACCCACAGCTAATCCACCATAGCCCGGCCAAGTTGGTGGTCACGAAGGCATCGGCAAGATCGTCAAGATGGGACCCGGCACGGACGGGTCCGCCGTGAAACTCGGACAGCGTGTGGGCATCAAATGGGTACACACAATCTCCTTCCCCGCCTCCAAAGGCCCTTCATTCAAAAACTGACACTCTCGACCCTTTCAGATTAGCGGCATCTGCGATACCTGCCCCGCCTGTCTCGCCGGCCACGACGGCGTGTGCTTCAACCAGAAGGTCTCCGGATACTACACACCGGGAACCTTTCAGCAATACACCCTCGCGCCCGCCAACTACGTCACACCGATCCCGGATGGACTGGACAGCGCAATGGCGGCACCGATGCTGTGTGCCGGTGTCACCGTATACAGCGCGTTGAGGAAGAGCACGGCGCAGGCGGGAGACTGGGTTGCGATCATGGGTGCGGGTGGTGGTCTTGGTGAGTCTTGTGCTGAGAAATGACAACGGTGCAAGGAGCATTAGCTGATGTGAATCCTTTCAGGACATCTTGCCTGCCAGATCGCCTCCAAGGGTCTCGGACTCCGTGTCATTGGTATTGACCACGGCAGCAAAAAGGAGCTCGCGACCGAGTGCGGAGCCGAAGTCTTCATCGACCACACCCAGGGCAACGTCGAGGAGGAAGTCAAGAAGGCAACCGGCGGTCTCGGCGCCCAGTCAGTCCTCGTATTGACGGCCGCCAACGGCGCATACGCTTCGTGAGTGGTTCCCTGATTGCGTCCGGTACATCAGGTGTGAGATCCTCTGCTGACCGACCATTTCACCTCTCCAGATCCATGAACCTCCTCAGATTTGGCGGTACCCTGGTCTGCGTTGGTATTCCCGAGGGCGACTTTGTTGCTATTGCCGGTGCTTTCCCTGGTCTCTTGGTCGCTAAGGCTCAGAAGATCGTGGGCGTGGCGGTGGGTAACCGTCGGGAAGCCATTGAGACGCTCGACTTTGCTGCCCGAGGAATTGTCAAGACGCATTTCCGGACGGCGAAGATGGAGGAGTTGACTGGCATCTTTGAGCAGATGGAGAGGGGTGAGGTTGTTGGACGTGTTGTACTTGATCTCTCTGCTTAGAGGGAAAAGGGAAGAAAGCACACACAAATGAAGTACAGGCGACGTCAATAAATGTCCCTGTCGTTGTCAGATTCCCGCCTCCGTTACGTGTCCAGGTCCCACTGTCGTGCTTGTCGTGCACGAGCCCGTGTAGCTGTTCGCGAATCTGCGATGGTCGGTTATCGTACGGCCTGGTGTTGAGAACGTACTTAGCATGAAAGCAAGGTCATTGGCAAGGCTGCTTCTTCATTTAGTACATCTCATCCATAAGTCATACAAAGCTCGTGAAACTTCACTGTTCGAATCATCTCGCTCATCACCCATATTACATCCGCATGAACAACTCTCACCCACCCATCACGCCGCAACCTCCACCATGCGACTAATCGCCTCCTCGACATCGATTCCCACTCCGTGCTGCTCAATCGCATCCTGCGCCCTTGGCACTCCGATCAACGCAATCTTTCTCGGCACCACAATCTCCTGAACATCGAAACATCCAAACGCCACCAGCTTCTTGAGAGCAGGACAACTCTTGAAGATACCCGCGATGACACTATTGTCGATGCGATTGCAGAAGCTGACGTTGATGTACTCGAGCGCCGGGTAAGTCATCGTGCCGTTGAAGACGTCCATGAAGGCGGAGAGCTCAATGTGGCGGCAGGAGGAAATGTCGACATGGCGGAGCGCTTCGCCGGAGTGGGACATGAGGGCTTTGAAGCCAGTGGAGGAGAGACCGATGGCTTCTTCGGGGCCGTTGGGATTGTTGTTGTCCATGTCACGGGTGGAGTTGAAGTCGACGAAGGTAAGGGGTGGGTTGTTCCAGTTGGTGAAAAGGGCGGCGAAGCCAGCGTCGGTCGCGGTATCGTTCTCGCTGAGTCGTAGTTTGGAAAGTTGCGTGCAGTGGTCGTGGATGGCAGCAAGCACTGTGTCGTCGGCGTCCATAAACTTCTCCAGGGACAGAGTACGCAGGAGAGGACCGCGCTTTGAGATCATGTCGTTCAGAACATCCACCCGGACATCCTTGTTCATCAGCAGAGACAGATGTTCGAGCTGTGGAAGTTGTGAGATGGCCTTGACTGCATATTCTCCCATTCGACGACAGAGCTTCAGCTTGAGCCGTATCAGATTCGGCGTGTGCTCAACCATCTGCTGAACGGAAGCATCGTCGAAGGATGCATCTAGCCACGACAGCTTGACCACCTCGAGCTTCTCGCCAATCTCTTGAAACAGACGTCTCCACATGGCGTCGGTGACTAGATTCGCGGCGTAGAGTTGAAGATGCTTCAAATTGTGGCACCTCTCCAGCATGTAATCGATTGACTCATCCTTCATCTGGCAGCAGTTTCCGAGCACCAACTTCTCCACGTTAGGAACCGTCGCAAAGATCTGGTTGTAGTTCTCGACCTCCAGGTATGCTGCATCATGAACAATGACAGAGTCCAGATCCGGTCGCAGAAATAGTGGTAGATTCTTCGGCTTCAGCACACGCTTTTTCGAGAAGATCTCTCCCAAGCGCTGCAGCAGCGCCTGTGGCAGCTCTCCCAGCTCTTCAATATCCTCATGGCTTTCCGCAACCTTCGCGATGCAAAGCTGCTGTAACGACTTCGCTCCGCCAGAAGCAATACCATCCAACCGATCACTCTCCATCTTCCGTCTCTTGCGACCCACAGGTTTCGTAGCCACCTTTTTCTCAGCCTTCAAATCCTTCGTTTGTGCTTTCCCACAAGGAGCGCACAACAGTCCTCCATCTGGTCCTTCCTTACTATAGGGTGTGACCGTAAAGCGCTTGTTGCACAGCTCGCAATGCTCGAATTGACCAGGCGCAGGGCGTGCCTTTTTGTACGTGATGGCATCGTCGTAGTCGGCGTCGGAGTCCATTGAGTCGTCATCGTCCTTCTTTTTCTTCCCCTTGCCCTTCTTGGACGCCGAAGCTTTCGCCTTCTTGATCTTCTCAATAGCCTCCTTTTCATTGCGCTTCCTCTTCTTCGTCTTCTCCGCTTTCTCCACCTCGTCTGCGACTTCAGCTGCAACGGCTAATGCCACGGCTTCGTCGATGTTCGCCGTGACGGCTGCAGCTCCTTCTCCTGCATTCTCATCTTGATTGGCCTCGCGTCTGCGTCTCTCGTAGTCGTCTCGGATTTGGGCGGCAGAGATGTTGTTGGCCTGTGAGTGATGGTCAGTGAAATCCACTCCTATCACATTGCCATGAGAACGAACAGCGAGAAAGTCCGTCAAGGCACTCTGCGGCCCACGAATATTGCGATTGCCTCCACGTCTGCCCGTCATGTTGTCTGGTGTATGGTGCGTGTGATGTAGAATCAGATGAAAGGAGAGATGAAAAGATTGGAAGGTTGAATGTCTGGCATTGAATTGTTTGCCACAAGCCGAACTTCCCCAGGCAGGCGGCAAGTGATCGACAGGTTCGGGGAGACGCGCCGCGCGACGCGGATGTGATCCGTGCGTCAAAGTGCTTGCAGGTGAACTCTTACATCCGCATGCGAAGTCTCTCAGTGAATCAACACACAAGCATGGCAGCATTACGAAGCTGCCGCCGTGCGGTCGGCCGAGTGCACGTTGGTACAACAGCGATACCGCCCCGACCGTTCTCAAATAGCTACATCCTCCAGCAAAAGGAACAGCTCGACGTAGAAGCCCTGCTCTCAAAACCCACCTGGTCTGTCGCATCTCTCTTACCGTCCGATGCTGCAGCGATGGAGACTCCAGAAATCTCCTCGGCTCAACTCCGCCATCTCCTCCGCCTCTCCGCCCTCCCACCGCCAACCTCCCCTGCGGAAGAAACTGCCATGCTACAAACCCTCTCCTCCCAACTGCATTTCGTCAAACAAATTCAATCCGTGGACACGACCAACGTGGAGCCATTGAGGAGTCTACGAGACGAGACGGAAGAGGGAGAAAGGGCGGCGGAGTTGGGATTGGAGGCTTTGAAGGGTGCGTTGGAGAAGGAGGAGGTGAGAGGGAAGTTTCACAAGCGGATTAGGAGGAAAAGAGAGGTGCAGGATGGTGAGAAGTGGGATGTGCTGGGACATGCGGAGAGGAAGACAGGACGCTACTTTGTCGTTGAGGGCGGAAAGGATAGATGAGGATGTAGGGAGGGAGAACGAGGAATTTCTACCGAAGGACCGATGACTTGGTATCACTGGATGGTGCTGGACAGACTGGGCATAAATCCGTGTGAATGCGTGGCATTTTCGCTTCAGAAACTCAGAGTCTGGACGATCATCTAGTGGGCGCACTCCTCCAGCCGTAAGCCGGGCAGTTGACGTGCTCATAAAAGGAGTCGGGGCGGAACAGACTCGCCGCGGATGTCTGGCCACGCAAAGTTGCCGAAGGTCAAAGGGAGGCCTAGATAGGTTTGGCATATCAGAACGGGCGGCACAGGACGCAGAGGCAGGAAAAGGCGGGCGGCGAAAAGCCTTGGTGGTCTCGAAAGAGATAGATTGGAATGGCAGTGCTGCAGGTGGCCTGATCTCCGAATTTTCGATCGAGAACGGCACAACAGGGAGGTGTCGTTGTTGGCCGATCGTATAAGTTGTCGCGCCCAGCGCTGAAGGTAGGGACGAGATGATGGCATTTGGAGATTAGTCGATATGGTACCGGCGAAACAGGACGACGACATGAGCACTTGACGCGCGACCATGGAGACGCAAGGCACATTACATGAACACTTCATTCAGATAAATAAACCTCCCAAAACGATCTTCAAACTCATAGTGGTATCCTCCATAAAATCACTCACATATCAATACCTCCACCTTTCAATCTCTCTCACTTCTTCTCCCTCCCCTCTTTCACCGTCTCAATAATCTTGTCCACCACACTCGGGTCCGCCAACGTGCTCGTATCACCCAACTGATCCTCCTCGCCCGCCAAAATCTTCCTCAAAATTCTCCTCATAATCTTACCCGACCTCGTCTTGGGCAAGTCAGGAATCGCAAAAATCGCTTTCGGCGCTGCGAACGGTCCGATCGACTTGCGCACTTGCAGCACCAAGTCCTTCTTCAACTGATCGTTGATCTCGTGTCCGTCCTTGATCGAGACGAACGCATTGACCGCTTGACCGGTGAGTTCATCGGTGATGCCCACCACGGCCGCCTCGCCGACAGCTTGGTGCTCGATGAGCGCCGCCTCGATCTCCGCCGTGGATAAGCGATGACCAGAGACGTTGACGACATCGTCGACACGTCCACGGATCCAGTAGTATCCCTCGAAATCTCTCGCGGCGCCATCGCCCGTGAAGTAGTACCCCTTGTACACGTTGAGGTAGGTGTCCATGTAGCGCTTGTGGGCGCCGTAGACGGTGCGGGCCATGGAAGGCCAAGCCTGTTTGAAGGCCAGCACGCCCTCGACATCGTTGCCGGAGATTTCTTCGCCGGAGACGGGGTCAATGATCGCGGCTTCGATACCGAAGAAGGGAAGGGAGGCGGAACCGGGTTTGGTGGGCGTGACACCGCCGAGTGGTGTGATGACGTGGGAGCCGGTTTCCGTTTGCCAGTAAGTCTGGAGAACGAGTCAGTTTGAACATGTATGTTGGCAGGATTTCAAGACTTACATCCACAATGTGAGCCTCTTCCTTTCCAACAGTGGAGTGGTACCACTTCCAGACCTCTGCGGCAATGGGCTCACCGACGGAGCCCAACACACGGAGAGACTTCATCTGCGCCTTGACGTGCTCGTCTCCGGCACGCTTGAGCAGACGCAGAGCAGTCGGTGCAACGTAGAATTGAGTGACCTTGTGCAGCTCGCACACGTCCCAGTATCGGCTGAAGTCGGGGTAGGCCGGAGTGCCCTCGAACACGACCGTTGCGACACCGAGCACCAACGGCGCGTAAACGACATAGGTGTGGCCTGTGATCCAGCCGACATCACCACCGCAGAAGAAGACGTCGTTGTCGTGAATGTCGAAGACGTATTTGCCAGTCGCCGCGGCTCCGAGCAAGTAGCCACCAGTGGTGTGCATGACACCCTTGGGCTTGCCGGTCGAACCAGAAGTGTACAGCAAGAATAGAGGATCCTCGGAGCTCATGGATACAGGAGGGTAGTAGGCCGGCCACTTCTCCATCTCCTCGTGCCACCACAAATCTCTGCCCTCGGTCCAAGGAACCTCAGCACCTGTTCGCTGGTAGACGAGACAGTGGGTCACATCCTTGCACTGCTTCAACGCCTCGTCGACAATCTTCTTGGTGCCGATGAGCTTGCCGCCACGCTTGCCCTCGTCCGAGGTAATGACAACCTTGGAGTTGGCGTCGATAATGCGATCACGGAGAGAGTCGGCGCTGAAACCGGCAAAGACGACCGAATGGACGGCTCCAATACGTGTGCAGGCGAGGAAAGCGACCAGCGCTTCGGGAATCATGGGGAGGTAGAGCGCGACGGTGTCGCCCTTCTTGACGCCCATCTGGGTGAGCACCCAGGACAGGCGGGAGACTTCTCGGAGGAGCTCGCCGTAGGTGATGGTGCGGCCCTCGCCCTTTTCGTCGGCCTCGTAGATGATGGCGGGCTTGTCGGGGTTCTTGATCGCGTGTCGGTCGACGCAGTTGTACGAGGCATTGAGCTTGCCTTCGACGAACCAGGCGGTGTCACCGCCGGCCAGGGTGCCGGAGCGGACGGTCTGGAAGTCCCGCTCCCAGGTGAGGAGGTCTCGTGCCATTTTACCCCAGAACTTGTCAGGCTCTTCGATGGACTCCTTGTACATTTTTTTGTACTCGTCCATGGACCCGATGTGCGGGCTCTTGGGATGCTTTCTGTGGGGAAAATGTCAGCGGGTTGCTGCATGCATGGCATTGCTGTGCTGTGCTGTGCTGCGGTGCAATCGCATTGCTGTTGGGACGTACTTTAGGAGAGCTTCCGGGACATGGTACGTCTCCGCCGACTTGGACTCGGGAATGCCAGCGGGTGGCTGCACGTCACCTTCAGACATGCTGTGTGGTGGTGTGTGGTGATAGCTCTGGGAGAGGAAAGTGGTCGCTCGTGCGGAGGGTATTGGTGGTGGTGGTGGTGGTGCTGGTGGAGTAGAATGGAGGGAGGGAGGGAGAGAGGAAGAGCAAGAGCGAAAGGACGACGGGGATAAACAAAGAGGTTAGGTATGAGGTAAGAATGGCTTTTGGGTGCAATAGACTAATAGCGAGCTCCCGGCTGTGAGCTTTGGATTCCCTCCTAGTGTGTGTAGCTTTCGGCTAAGGGTTGGACGGATTAGCGGGTTGCGTACCTAGTACCTAGTGAGAGCGAGCAACAAGAGGTCCAGGTCCCACGGCGACGGGTTTGAACTCGCCGTCACCCGAGGTTGATCAACAAATAGTACTACCAGATCGCGTGAGACGTGTGTCTGGTCTGGTGGACTATTATTCTCGGGCGGCGATTGTGCGGAAGTGTGCGATATCTCTCTCTCTCTCTCTCTCTATGACGACCTTCACAGCAATAGCATGACCTGGTAGCTGCAGCTCATCATTATTATTGGCATCGCGGTCAGCACCAAGAAGGCCACAGCAATTGGCTTCCTCCGCGATCCATCATTGTCGTCGCTTGCAATTCTGATGACATGTGTCCGACCCCACCAAACCCAGCCGACAGCGGGGTCCGCAACCCGTCAAAGCCTCACGCTCTTGGCCCTGGTCTCGGCGCTCTCCTCAGACCTCCGCTCGACCGTTGATCCGAGTATTGTCATGATGGCCTTGTCGAACTCCGATCAGGGCTTAAGCGGCTGAGTGCTTGTGTCAGGCGACTCCAAGGCTATGAGGCAACGATGGCGTGTGCCATGGCTTGCAAGAAACTCTGTCTCCATGTTCGTGAGAATCGTGACCCCAGTACCTGTTCCTGTTTCTGGCCCATGTGCTCGTGTGCTCGTGTGCCAGTCACATGAAACTCGTGAAGATTGCGGTACCACCCTCGAGGAAGCAGGGATTCCCGCATTGTCTCCTTCGGGTCAAGCGAAGGCATCGCTCTTCATATTGATGTTACAGTTTCATATCCCGTCCTGCGTTCCAGTGCTTCTCTGTGTTCTTACATTCAAAGAACCATCCCCGATCTAGCCAATACTCCTGTTTTCGACGCTGTCACAGCAAAAACCTCCCGACTCCAGTCACCGCCATGCAATCCCATTACATCCCACCACTCTACTTCGCAAAGTGAAAGTCGTAGTTCAGCCACTTCCTTGCCAACACTTGCTCAACGGTCAATCCGGGTTTGCCGTACGTCAACGGGCTAAAGTACCAGAAACTCCACACCAGTATCGAAATCAACACTCCACTTGCCGCCCACGTCGCCAACAAACTCTGGCCCGCAATACGTTCGCGGATCGGCTTGGCGCGCTGAGCGGCCTGCGCAGCGCTGTCCTTCTTGCCGTCCGTGATAGGGTTGGTGGAGGACACGCGGGTGAGGTCTTGCGGCTCGATGTTGAAGACGAATTCGACAATCGCTCCGGCAACGAGGCAGGATGCCAAGTGTGCTGGCAGGTAGTGGTGCAAGAAGAGCTGACGGCCCATGATGAAGAAGGGAAGGTAGTGGGCGCCCCAAACGAGGAAGAAGAAACCCGTGCTGTTGTAGAGACGAGACCGAGTGCCTGTGAAACATGTTAGTGTGATTCAATCGGGCTAAAATGCAATGCACTTACGTCTGTCAAGAGCGTCCACGCCACGGCGGACAGACATCTGATCCGCGAACAGAATGCCGGCGAAGATCGCCAAAACCGACGATGCGAACCACCATCCGAGAGGGTTGCCCATAAAGTAGATTTGACGCTTGGTCTCGTTCTCCGTCCAGAAGCTGACACCGCGTAGAAGGAATGGCCACTGAATTGGCTGCGATGCGTACGGGTGAGACGATGTCAACGCGTTGTTGTGGTAAAACATGGCCCGCTGGACCTCAATATACTTCTTCAAGAATGGCATGCTCTTGGGCTTGCGGATCGTCTTGACCAATCGAGGCGAGTCGGCCGGAATGCCCTGGATGTCTTCGGCGTACCACAAGTTCGACGTCTGCGCGGCATTCTTGTTGCCGTTGATTTCGGCTTGCTTGTAACCCCAGTCAGGCAAAGGCTTGGTGTGCGTCCACATGGCGACCTTGGTAGGAACGTGGACGAGCTTGAAATGCGATGCGAGTGTCTTGAATTCCTGTCCAATCTTATTCTCGTCGACACGGATCTCAAAGAGAGTGTCGTTGTATCGATCTCCATTCGCCTGCTCGATTGGGACTGCGGTGAATTCCTGGTTGGTAGGGAAGAAGGGGGAGGCAACATCGTGGGTGAGCAGGTAGGAATCGGTGACGAGATGACGAAGGCGAACGTGGTCGCCAGTCCTGACCTTGTGACCTGTGCCTTCCACGCCGTTCGATGGGAGAATCTGCCACAGGTTGTTGGTGTCGTTGTGAGGGTAACCAGTGACCTGCTGACCCTGAGACGAAACGCGGCCATCATCGTAGCGAAGCGGATACTTGTCCACATGCGAGTGCAGATAGACCTTGGTGTCCTTGTGACGCATGGAGATGTTGTCAAAGTACTCAATGCTCACAGCATTTTGCGACATGAGGTTGTCCGAGAGCGTCTCCTGGAAAGCCGGAGTCATGAAATCGTCACCAGGTCCCGATCGAGACAGAATCGCAAAGTGCACCTGGAACCAGAACAGGTACATGAGGAAGGGCACAATGATCAGACCGATGACACGCGCTGCAAAGTGCTTGAAGAACGTCGGCAGTGTCAGAGCTCCTTGCTTGCGATTGACATCCATCAGCTCCCAGAGATCGATCAAGACCGGCACGCCAATGGAGAAGAAGGTGAAAGCTCCCACGTATTTCGTGCTGATGACACAGCTCATGCAGACTCCAGTGAGCAGGAGCCACTTCCACCACTTCCTTCCGAATGGGGCATGGCGGAGCTTGTAGAATCGAATATAGCAAAGAATACTCAGCGCCATGAAAAGCACAAGCGTCGCGTCGAGGAGAATCAGACGGGTCTGACCAATGTGCGCGTTATCGAAGAGTACCAGCGAAGAGGCCAGAATGGCAGCAGGCAGACTGTATCCAGACTCCCACATGATCAGGTATACAGTTGACACCGTCAGCGCGCCCATCAGGGCTGGCATGGATCGGTATGCCACGTAAGGCACGTGGTTGGTGATGTACGAGTCGCCGATGTTCTCGAAGAGAAAGGAGCCATCGTATCCAACGAGCCAGCCGGCGAATGCGAAAAGTAGCTTGCCAAAGGGAGGGTGAACATCGAAGAAGTAGGTGCGTTGGAGGTAGTACGAGGCGAACTGCATCGCAAGACATTCATCAGCAACTATATTCATTTCCTTCACATGATCGTCCTTACCTTGCCGAAGTGCACCTCATCGAACACGACCTGGTCGGGATGGCTGATGCCCCAGAAGCGCGTGAGGAATGCGAGGATCGTGATGATTGTGAAACCAAGCTTGTAGTCCCATTCACTCTTGACAGCCTCTTTTCCCGACTTTTTCACCGAGTTCAAGGTGTCCTCGACCTTGCCATTCAATGCGGCTGCGTTCGGTGTCACTGGGCGGTTCTTGTCTTTGGGCCCTCGTTGGCGGACCGTGCTCTGGGGAGAGGACATGGCGTGTCGTGATCAGCCGCGCTGGGCTGATGTAAATCGATGGAGCCAAATAGAGAAGAGAAAGAAGAAGAGGTAAAGAGAGGAAAGAAGTGCGTGTTGTGTGAAGTTAAGTTGGTGGAAAGTTGGGGAGCTGAACATTTGACTTTCGAGGCCAGCTTTCAAAGGGTCAAGCAACCCAATGGTCGTATTCACGGGTAGCCCCTTGCACGTGCCGGATCGCCGCGTCTTCTACGCGTTTTCGCAAAGTAAATCGGTCGAGCATCTCCTAGCGATGCGGACAGGCAAGACACGCATAAGACAGGACAGATGCATTCGTTCGACAGCTTTATCACGCGCGCATGTATCTCAAAGAGGCAGGTCTATCAGCAGGGAAACCCTGCTCATGGAGGACAAGGGCAAGATGATGCGAACAATTTTCAGCCTCTACTGTCCCGTGCATTGTAGCATGGATTGTCATCTACTTCCCACCACCAGTTCTCTTCTTTGCCTTGAACGAAGCACTCCGTCCTGTGACCTTCGTTCCCTTCTTCTTCCCACCCAACTTCAATCCACTCTTTCCACCCTTCGCACTAGCTCGATGACCCTCAAAAATGAAATTCTCCGGCTTACGGATGCCCTCAGGCACCACGGACTTCTTCGTCCCATCTCCCAGCGGCGTGTTGTTAGCCGCCGTACCTTTCGGTCTCGGCGTAGACTTGGCCTGCTGTGCAGCCGCAGCACGTCCGAATAATTTGCTCGTGCGTCCCATTTGCGAAGCTTCCTCGCTTGTGTACTTGCGTTGATAGCCCGTGGCGCGAGGTTTAGTTGTTGGACGACCAGAGCCGGGTTTGGCGTTCCTCTTGATGGCTTTCGCACGGGTGACACGCAGTTTGCGAGGCAGCATGGGCGGAAATTTCTTCTCGTTGTAGAGGAGGGCGGCCTCAACCGCGTTCTCATCGGTGAACTGGACATATGCGATTCCTTTGCCGACTCGAGTGGTGCTGTCACGGATCACGCGAACGCTTTCGACGGTTCCACATTTGCTGAAGGTACGCCAGAGGCCTTCTTCAACGTCTGCGGGCTCCTTGCCGCGTTTGCGGATCTCGCGGCCGTCCGCTTCGTTGGCATCCTGGATGTTCGTCTCATCGTCCACGAATCCGAGGTTGCCGATGAAGATGCAGCGGTGGTTGTCGACCTTTGCGGGATGTGCGACTGAGTCCACACGCATGTGGCGTGCGAGTACTGAGGTTCCGTTTAGCCGCGTGCAGGCTTCACGTGCGAGCGCCGGGGTCGAGTAGACAGCATATGCGTTGGTCGACTTGGTCGTGGCGTCCATGAGCTCCTTCTTGGCGAAAGCAGCCTTTTTAGGAATGGCTGAGGCGAACGGAGTCGAGCGGAATCGGAGTGATTCCACTTTGGGCTTCGCATCGCCCTTCTTCGTCTCGGGCAGGTCGGTGAAGAAGGAGGCAAGGTGTGAGAGCAGTGCTTTGCGAGCGACCTTTGATGTGATAGCAGAAGTCGACACGTTCCCGAGGAAGACTGTGCGGTTGGCTTTCTGAAGCTCGTCGTCTGCTGCTGTCTCAGTTTCGTGTTTGGGTGGTGGTGTGTTTGCTTCTGCTTCGTCGTCCTCATCATCGTCGACATCCTCCATATCACTGTCATCGTCTGCCGCCTCCTTCTCATCATCCTTTGCGCCTTCCTCGATGTCCACTCCATCCTTCAGACTCTGCTTCTGCCTCTTCGCCCCACGCTCCTTCGCCGCTCGATCTGCGTCCTTCTCCTCCTCGCGAGCCAGACGACTCATGTATGCATCCTCAAGCTCTTCATCCGCGTCCTTTCTCTTGCGTTTTCTCTTAGGCTTCACCTCATCGACTTCTTCGCCAGCCAATGCCTTTGCTGGCGTGAGCTCTTCTTCGACCACTCCATCTGTTGAATAGTCGACACCGTCCTCCAGGTCGCCATCAATACTTGACAATTCTTCGTCATCCTCGTCCTCACTCTCATCGTTTGTTTTTGAGGATTTGATCGGGACCTCTGCCGGTTTTGCTTTGATAGCAGGTTGCTTCAAAATGTCAGTTGAGTGCTTCATTCGTGACAATCATCTTGCTGTTTCTCACCTTCACTGCGAATAAGGAGCACAGTGCAGGATCAACAGTCTGATCATCGGCGAGCAATGCGAATGCTGAGGCGGCGCTGTGTCTCTTCTTTTCCTTCTTGTCCTTTTTTTCCTTCTTCTCCTTTGACGATTTTTTCGAGGATTTCTCCACCTTGCCCATCTTTTCCTTCTTGATCTTCTCTACTGCCATTTTGCTGTAAACGCAATGCGTTGTGTGTGTTGATGAGAAGAATCAAGAGTTGTCTATAAATTCTCTGTCGCAAATTCAAGGTACCAAAAAGTCGAGCTCGGACATTTCGAGATTCCTTCCCCAATCTGCAGATCACTTTCATATGAACGACAATCGCAGGAGCAGCGCGGTCGCGATGTTCTAGTAGGGTATGAACTACAGATTTATTTCCTGCTATTCACATGAGCTACAAATATTACACAACTCCATATCACATGCTGTCATGCTCATGCTCATGATCAATCAAAGAGAAAGAAGACTGAGCTCGGACCCTTGATCTATCTGGTGGGTGTCAGGGCAGATCCCGAGTCGGCACAACGCTTGAAAGTGATGCCGATGTCATGCTGCTCTGCATCTGCTGCTTGCGCTTCTTCTCCCGCTCCACTGTGATCATCTTCTCCGCCCACCTTTCACCGCGTCTGCCACCAACAATCACCTTTGACCATTCTCTCACACTTCTCTTACGGAGCGACTGAGTAATTCATACTACCGATGGACTGACAATCCTCCAATTCGCTCCAGTTCCGACCCTCACCCTCACACCCACGAATCCACCGCGCACGGCACGCACTTTGACCTCCTCGACCGAAATCGCCCTCCCACTTTCACCACAAAACTTCTCACGCAGCAGAGTGCCCGATACGACTCGATTACATACCACCATCGCGTGGTCGGCATCAGCGACGCAGGCCTCCCACCGTCTGTGATCCGCACAAATGGCGACCACTGCGCGTCGCTCCCCTCACATGATGCACGCTCAGCGACCCAGCATCAGTCCGCTCAGCTCGAAAGCCTCACCGATTGCGAATCGCGATGCTGCTATGCGAGACACCGAAGCGGAAGACGACGCTCTCCCCGACGGAACTGTCGACCTCGCCGCCGACGTTGGCGACGACCGCTCCAGCAGTCTTAGTGATCCTGAGGACGATCTAGAAGAAGATGGCGAAGTTTTTGGCAGCAGTTCTGCAAATATCGCAGCAGAAGAGCTCACGGCGCATCAGTCTATGGAGGTTGACTCGGAAGCAGAGACAGAGCGTCTCGAGAATACACCAGACAAATTGCGCAAGCAAGCAGAGAACGTTGGAAGGACGCCCAGCAAATTGGTCCACGCTGCTGCCGCTGATGACGAGGCATTGGACGACCTTTCAGAGCCTCCATCACCGATTCTCCTCGCACAGGGTGGGGCGTCAAGCACAAGCACCATTGTCACAGCTGGTCAGTGGCACTCAGCAGCAACCCGCGGTGCAGTCGACACTGACCTCGAGGAAGCAGCGAAAAAGCGGAAGCGATCACAATCAGAGGAGAGCTCGTTGAGCAGTCCAGAATCCGATCTGGGCGAGTCGCCTCGAAAGCGGAGGCACAGTGCCGTCGCCAACGATACCACCGCGGACGGCGAAACGCCACCCGAAGACGCGCCTGCAGACGCCGACGAATTAATCGACGAAGAGGCTGAAGCTGTGGCGATACCAGAGCCTGTAAAATCGGGACGCAAAAAGGGTGGTCGACCGCCGAAAAAGGGTCGTCCAAAGCTTGAGCCCGCGAAAGAGACCGAAGTGGTGCAAAGTGATGCAGTGGTACAGCCAGAGGAAGAGCAGAGTGAAGAAGCGGCTGCCAGGTCAAAAGAAGAGTCGGAGCGCAAATTGCCTGCGTCGACAGCATTCGAGGACCTGGCAAAACAATTCGCCGCTTTTCGAGACAAGGTGCATGGAGAGAGATTGGCTGCAATGGACGCAGAGCTTGATCTTCTCAAGCAGCCCGACTGCAGACATCCAGAATACTTGCGACAAATCGCATGCATAGACGCACGATATTCCAAGCAGGCCAACGAGACCCGTGCGCTGCGAAAGTTCAAGCTGGAAAGCCTCCGACGGACCACATTGGCAGAGCGGAGTCAACTGCATAGCCAATACTTCCAACACGCGCGCGAGCTCAGAGAAAATGTCATGGTCAAGCTCGGGGAGGACTGGTACAACATTCAGAAAGAGCGTCGCCAAGCGAATCAAAGCGATGACGAGGCATACATGTTCAAGTTCCCTACAAAGAAGAGCGTGCAGATCCGACAACAGGCCAAATACAACCAGGAGGTGTCCGTGTTGAGCGGCATTGCGAAGTATGTCGGCTTCCCAGCTGCACCGGACATCGCAGGCGCCGAGGGCGATGCACTGGAGTCCGACCTCAAGTCGATGAAGGTATGTTTCCGCCAACTACGAGTAGCATGAGGCATCTGGCTGATGGAAAAGCAGATCAACAAACGCGCGGCTCAGCCAGCAGCCCAGCCTGTTTACTTTCCCAACCGCACTGGGTTTGTACAGGCGCAAAGCGAACGAATCGCACACGAGCAGTTTGTCGAGCAGAATGCTTGGGCCAGGTCGCAAGGTCCGATACTCAACCATGGACCCCCTGGTTTGACACATACTCCCGACTGGGCTTCGGAGCCCGGTGCGCACACCGCGAAGCAATTGATGCGGAGTCTCAACGGGACAGCCACGAACGCACATAGCCCGTATGCTACGCCCAATCCACAGAGGCGGCTGCCCGAGCATTCGAGTGCAGGAACGATTCCGGCCAATAGTGATCCGGTCGACGCACCATCGAGTGTCGTAGCAGCCCCGCCAACGACGGACAGAACACACTACCCTCACATGTACGTGCCGCGAGATTTAGCGACCATGCCATCTCCCATACCGGTGACCAAACAACGACAAAATGGCGCCGAGAGAGAGCTTACTGGGTTTCGAAACATCTCCAACATTTCAGGTGCCAGCACCATAGACGCGCCACCCGATTCGGCAGAAAAGGAGCGAGAAACGATGAAGAGGAACGCAATGCCAGGCATGTCCAAAGATCCCTCTGGCCCGCATTATCAGTTCGGGCACGGCGGCATCAAGGTCAACGACACATATCCTGCATCTGCATTCAGACCGCAGACCGGCCAGTTCGGATCGCATACACAGCTTCCGACCGGCCAGCAATGACAATGACACCAGGGTGGCTGTATGTTTGGAAGAAGGATGATAGACATGGTCTGGTCGTGGAACCAGTATCAACTTCTCATGTCGATATGACACAACAAGCGAGCGGATTGGGCGTGCATATGAGCACTATTCAGATACCCCGAAGCCTTGACTTCTATGTAGTGAGATCATATGTGTATCACACTCTACTTGAAAGCAAACGCATCCGTGAAAATACATCTGGCGTTAGGTATGGCCGTGCAATTGTATTTGAAAGTTACGAAGATCACACTGACCCTTCACAGGACCGTCATCTGAATTCCCTGTCATATGCGAATGCAGAGACGCGGCATGTGATTGCTCGCAGCAGCAGCAAATTTCGCACAATTTGAAGCTTCTGCGCTTCATTTCGCATCATATCGCTCACTTCTCGAGATCCGTGCGAGCCTCTCTCATATGCTCATGATCCTTTCCTTCTTCCGCTACTCGCTGTATCTCTCTTCATACCCCCAACTTCTCACCTTCTCCACATCCTTCGCTCCAACATACAACACATCCTCACACAACGCAACGAGTAGCCTCCGTGCCTCGGGCGTGGGGGTCCTGGGGGAAGCTAAGGGCGGGCCTAGGAGCCGGAGGCGCACATGCGGATGATCGTGTTGGTGATGGACATGGATGCCGCCGGAAAGGACCATACAGCTCTTCTCGCAAGCTGAAATGGACGGGAGGGATGGAAGTTCTTGGGAGTGCCTCATGTGGTGCAACCCACGCTGTGAATCCGATCATCTCGATCGTGAGGCCTGGCGATCCCGTCCTCGGCCAACTCATAGATGCCAGACACAAGAGCATGATTGGAAGCAGCGACGATCCAAGCCGCGTGGTTGATGGCAAGTATTGAGGAGCTAGTCGTCAATGGCGGCATGGGCGGGCATCCGTCTCATCAATACACCTATCAAACTGCCACTAACAGGCATCCATGGTTCATGAAATCGACGACCCTGCCATCTCACCCGACTCCTCCTATACCGCTGTTTCTAAAGACGATGCTACTACTGTACCACCCTCACCGTAAATTGCTCGTTCTGTTTCTCTCTTCTGTGTGCCTTATTACCATTATTGTAATCCTCTTGTGAACATCATCTCGATTCACGACACAGATTAGCTGAAGAAGTTCAACTTCGGCTTCTTCGAGGGCTCAAACTGCTGCTTTCGTCATCCCGACCTCAACAGCGCGGAAACCGCGTATACCGCCACGATCTCACACGATCTCACGTCCAAATCTCCCACACGTTCTTGGATACACCGCGTGACCTGGACACCCTACCAATCCACTGGGTAATACCGCCGACATATCGCCCGGCGACCATTGCTGCTGCTGCACCCACACTCTAGAATCTGGTCGCACTGCATTTCACCCATTCTCATTCGACGAAGCAGTACATTCACAGCTCGGTCGATCACCTCACTCACCACGTCCGGCCTGGTCGGCCTCTGGAACCACTCGGACGAGGAGCGCATGATTGCAACGACAGCACCGATTCCGCGGGCCCATTGCCCTTTCCTCGGTCACCACCGCCATGTCTTCGCCCTCCGCGTCGACTAATCCACCACCGAGACGATTCGCTCCTCAGCCGATTGAAACTACGACAAAGTCTTCCAAACAGGCGCGGAAACACTCACCGGAGAATGAGGATGCTTCCAAAGTACGCCGATTCATACCAGAGCCAATTGAGTCTTCTCCCAAGTCCTCTCGAAAAGATGCGGCGGTTTCGGGGAGTAATCCGATAACGAGGAGATTCGCTCCAGAGCCGGTGGAGACATCTACGAAATCGTCACGCAAGGAACCTGCAGAGGATAAGCCGACAACGCGACGGTTTGCACCTCAACCGGTTGAGACGTCGCATAAAAGTAGCAGGAACAATTCAAAGGACAACACTGGGAGTTCGAGATTCAAGCCACAGCTCGTAGAGACCGTTTTTGGAGGGAATAGAAAGTCTGCTAGCCGCAAGAACACTCAAGATGATTCCACGACCAATGGAGACGAGACGACACCGAAGAGATTCACACCGGTCGTGTTGTCCACAGCATCAAGATCTCGTCGAGTTGGCGAGGCGGACAAGACCAATCGTCAGGATTACAGGACCGAAGATGGCCATCAGATACATGCTCGAGAGCACAGGAAACATGCAGGATGGAAGACACCAGTGGAGGCCAAAGCTGGTCCTGGAGGAAGTGATCATACCTCGCAATTACAGCGTTTCGACTTCTCCGGCAAGTTGAGAGAGCAGATTGCGCCTTCGGAGGGTGGCCCGGGTTCGAGAACGCCCGAGCGGACTCATTCGTTCCGCCTGCCGGATCTGGAGACAATCGAAAGCTCGGAAAGCGATCGTGGAGAAAGTGAACATGGTTCGGGTCCGTCATCTCGGTCTGGTAGTGCTGAACGAGGCTCACCGATTACTGCTTCAGATTCCTCCTTTCACGACTTTTACAGGAACGCCGATGCCACCCGACAACGAGACAGCGTGGATTTCGGCTCGTACTACTTCCAGCTCGAGGCGAAGAAGGCACAGCAGAGGTTACAGGAACAGGCACTGGCTGCATTCCCCAACTCCGATTTTCACGAGCCGGTCCAACATTACGTTAATGACGATATGGAGACTGACGAGATTGAAGATCGTCCTGTGCCTTGGATGGATTATGACGAGGAAGTGTTCTTCAAACGGGCAAGACGTGAGAGCTCTGTCAAGATATCATGGGAGCAGATGGAAATGCAGCGACATGCGGAGCAGCTCGAGAGGGACCGCAAGGCCGATCAGACCACCGCGGCCAGCAAAGCGCCGCCGGACAACTCACCGTGGTGGAACCCTGACGCTGGGATGACCATACAGCAGCCAGATGCTGACATGCAGTCCATGCGTGATCGAGCTCGTCCGCCAATGCTTGGAAACGATCTGGTGTTCCCCAGATGTCCGTCACCAGAACCAGCGCGTTTCGATGTGACACAAGGATCCGCCAAGCTTCGGCAACAAATGCTCGCCGAAAGCAATAAGCCGCAACCTCCGAAAGAGGACAAAGGCGGGCTCTGGAATGCACCTGCGGGCAAAACTTCGAACATCTCCGTTACCAGTGCCTCATCCAAGGCTAACAGCTCCAACAAAGGCGGCGGTCTGTGGGGTGGCTTCTGTGTTGCGACACCCGCGGCGCCTTCTACTAACCCTGGTGGCCTCGCGGTGCCCAATATCCCCACCGGTCTCATGACCCCTCTCCCACGCGCCGAACCTTCTTCCAACCCCTTCGAACAGTCGTTCGCTGCCCGCAACGGCGCTCCAGGTGTTGTTCAGCCTCCCACACCACCGCCTGAGGGTCTCACTGGCGGCGATCTCGCTAATCTCGACGCCGTCCTTGACTCCGCCCGCGACCTCGACGAGATGATCGAACGCGAGTACCCAGATCAATTCGTCACGCAGGTGTACAACTATCTCTCGCTTGGCTATCCTACTCTCGCAAGGCCCTTCGACGAGGAGCTGTCGAAAATTTCCGGCATTCCCATCTCCGAGCTGCGCCAGGACGATGTCAAAGCCAAGCAAAATCCGAGAGGTTATATCCGTCTCGATCCCGCGTACGAAGGTCAGGGAGGAGAGGGTATCGAAGGTGACGGGTGTGCGCGATGGCGGGCATTGAAGTTGTACGTCAGGGAATGGGCGAGGCAGGAGAAGAAGGGCTATGCAGACCAGCCGGTGTCGACTTGGGGAGCAGCGAGGAGAGGGTCTTGGGCGTTCTAGACTGCTTTCGCGGCAAAAGCTGATGATAAACTTGCAATGTTTCCAGGCGCTTGGGTATGCTGGGCATATGCGCGGTGTTTCAGGCGTTCCCTTGGTTTCCGATGGAGGGTATGGAATGGTCATAGAAACACGAGGATGAAGGATCGATATCGATATGCAACACAACTACGAACGGACACGAAATGAGAATGGCACGGTACAGTTGGCTCGTTTGCCTTTGGATGTGATGCAAGATCAGCCTGAATGCTAAAGGTCGGCCCATGATTGAGCACTGTCCTCATGAAGCACATGTCGGCAAGTAGCTGGCCGCAACGAGGACCTCGTTGCAGCGGACACTGCTTTCCGGAATCCGTAATCCTAATGGAACAGCACTCTTCGAACCCTTGATTGGACCACTCTTTTGCATCCTCATGTTTCCGTCTCCATATCCTCTCCATCGGGCAAAGTCAGACCAAAAGCGCGGACAAAGTCGTTCATGATGCCAGTATCGAGATCTGGCCACCCCCGTTCCCTGCTGCCGCTGCTCGGGCGTCAGTGCTTCCAAGGCTCCCGTGAAGCGGACCAGCTCCGTGGTGAATCTCTTCATGCAAAGTCGCTTGTGATCGGTCATATTGGGGAAGCTCTCCTCAGCATCGAGTTTTCAGGGCCGCCATGGCGTCTTGCAGCTCTTGTAGAGACTGCTTGCTGACATTCTGGGCTTCTGGATCCCTATCCTCGATGTGCTGGTTGGATGTCGAGGCTATCTCTGCTGCGCTTGGCTGTGATTCCTGGTTTTTGTCCGGCATCGTTGTGATGGAGGGTTCTCGATGTGTAGAGGAAAGAGTACACAGTGTGTGGGAAGAGGAGAACGTGGCCTTCCCTGGTACCTGTACCGTTATTGGGCTGCCGTATATGTTTACCGTTACGCCTATTAGGCTGTCCTGCTATCGTACCTGTGCACTTACTTCGACGGTCCTGCTATCGTATCTGTACGTTTAACTAGACTGTCCGGCTAACATATCTGTACGCTTAATTGCTCGCCCTGCTATCATACTGGGGCGGCTAATAGACCGTCCGGCTGATTTATCTACAACTTATCTGTACGCTCAATTGCCTGTCCTGCCATCATACTGGGACGGCTAATAGACCGTCCGGCTAACTTATCTGTACGCTCAATTGTCTGTCCTACCATAATATCGATGCAGCTAATTGACAGTACTGCTAACCTATCTGTACTGCCATTTAACAGTTCTGCTATGGTTAGCCGTAGGCCAACCTGTGTTGTTCAATTTACTCCAATTCACTTCACATGCGCTAGTCCAGTCTTGGCAGCTGCGAAAAGCTTGTGGAGAAAAGTTAAGGATGCCAGAGTTAAAGGAAGAGAACAATATGCATCTGGCTTCTTCTCCTACTTCTACGATACTACACCTGCCGTCCAGACATATGTGACAAGCGGATCATCGATCGAATCGGAGTTAAAGGGAAACATGTCTAGCTTTCGCCAGCCGTGGCCAGCATGAGTGGATTGGCATTTCCCAGCGTTCTGAAGGTATCGTTATTAAGGCAATCCGTGGAACAGCAAGAAATTGGGGATATCTGGTTTCGAACCAGAGTCTCCGAGACAACAGTGGCAGGGGAATGGGAACGCGAAATCAAACTCAGTACGGTGACTGAGGCGACTGCTATAACCTTGCGGTTTGGTGCTCGGCGTCTTAAGCCACTAGACCACATCCCCTGAGATGGATTGATAAACCGGCACGAATAGAACAGTACATATTCGTTGTTGTGGCACACACCTGAGCTCATGGCTTTCGATCAAGGCGTAAGGCGAGCATGACTCCCTTCGAACCCGTTCCTAGGACGATCGGGCTCGGCAGGTTGAAGAGGTATGCGTGCTCCGGCTTACGCAGAACAATTGACCAACTCCCAGAAGTGACAAGCCGAACATCGACGGTGACAACTAGGGAGCAGGATGCTAGCGTATCTATGGCCAAAACAATCAGTGCCTCGACAAAAAGATGGAGAAGGCCGGGGTCGAACCGGCATCTCTGAGTCAACAGTATCACAGTTCAAGACTGTGTGGAAAACGCAGGACAAGCCTGACTGGTAGCACAGTTCAAGACTGTGTGGAAAACGCAGGACAAGCCTGACAGGTAGCACAATTCAAGACTGTGTGGAAAACGCAGGACAAGCCTAACCAGTAACACAGGAAGACACAGTCTCCGGAAAACTCAGAGCAAGTCTGAGGGAGTAACACAGTACAAGACTGTGGGGAATTTACAGTGCAAGACTGTATGGAAAACTCAGGACAAGCCTGAGAGGGATTTTGACTCAGCGGCGTCAGCGCCTTACCATTAGGCTACTTCCCCTTGAGTGATTTAATAGAGCAGTACGAGCAAAAGCGTATATATCCGTTGTTTTCGCAAACGCCCTGCTCGGCGGCGAAAGACCCTGCTCGACGGTCCATCTCCAAGGCGGGAGGAAAACGAGACCTCGCCTATAGCCGATCTGTGCATGACACTGGCACGTGAGGCACGGAGCGGAGAAGTTGCATGTCCAGTCGAAAAGCACTGTAAATTGTCCTTATTATGGTTTTGTATTCGCAGACACCGGCGCCGGTACGCTATTGTCCTCCATCTCGACCGCACTCTCCCCTCGCAACTCGTACGAGACATGCCGTGCCTGTGCTTCGGTCCAGTAGCTTGGCGGTTGAGGAGAGTAGGGTGGTTGACCTGGTGATTTCGGGTTGGACGACAAGGCCGGAGATGTGTTGTAACTATCTGTAGGCATTGTTAGCAAACATTCAACGTCGGGAGTATAGGTTCAACACTGACGAGTTCCGTGTTTCGCCATACTCTCGTCCATGTCAGGGTACATGGCCTGCAGTTCCGGCTGCGATCGATGAGATTCGGCTTTGTATTGGGCAGCGGCCCTTCTCTTCCGCCGACGGAGCATTACGATGATCGCCGCCACAATCGCAATGAGGACGATACCGCCAACGACACCTCCCGCGATGGCACCCACGTTGGTTTCATGCTTGTCTTTTGGTCCGCCTGATTTGGGATCAGAATCATCCTTGGGTGTCTTCCCAGGCGAGCTGTCCGACCATGTCGTGTTCAAGCTCAGGTAGGGTTGTGCTGTGGCCTCGTTTGCGGAAAGGAATGCGCCGGCCAGATCGCTTTGTGGACAGCCAGTACCACACGGATTGCTCGAACAACAACCCCAGAATGGTGGGTCTATAGCGCTGCACTTGTAGAACCGACCTTTTGAGCATTCTTGATCGGGAAGCTGTGACGGCAGGTCAGGATTGACTCCACCTTTGACTGTCGACTCACTTACCTCATTGTATTGTCCACTGTCGAAGCTTGTCGACCGCAATGATCCAGCAGCGCAGCCGGTCGTGCAAGGGTTGGAAGCACAACAGCCGACGAATTTTGAGCCCGCTCCACAGGCGTAAAAGGAAGCCCCTGACGGGCAAGACATGTTCGGAGTGACCATGGAGGCGATTGTGTCCTATAGTAGGACAGGAAAGGAAGATTGGCAGAGATCAAGTGCGGCAAGAAGGAAAGAGACCGAAGGTTAGCCTACCTGGGAGGAATGGTAAGTATGTATGAGTTGTCCCACGGCTGAGCGAAGGTCACAAGGCAGGCCGCCCAGGCCCGGCCTCCAACGGGCGGGAAGGAGACGTCGCTCGTGGCTATGTTCCAGATGCCATGCAATTTTCTGCGACGCCCCACGGATAGAAGGCAGATGAAGCTCAGAAGGGAGATCGGTGAGGGGTGTACGTTGGTCTGACCAACTCCGCAGGGCTGAACACGAGCTACGTTCCATGTCAACAGAGCCGCGAAGGAGCTAGATCTCTTGTCGGATGCAGCCCACTGCGGTCATCCCTGCTGATTTGTGCACGCCGAACATATGGCTCCATTCGAAAGGCGGCGTCGACAGTAGATGACAGGAATGTCAGTGTCGAGCCGACTCGGCCCATAACGAAGTTTCAGTGAAATGTTTCAGCAAACCCAAAAAATGATTTGTGCATGTACTGTGCCGTCCGAAAAGTACATGCCGAATGCCAAGGTCAATTTGCGTGTCCTTGGAGGCTGTATGAAGGAACACATCATAGCTTACGAGATACACGCTTCGTCCATCGCCATCAGTTGGAATGTTCTCCGAGGTAGTTCTCCTAGACCGCGACAATGATTTCGATGCTGTACGAGCGAGATTGGCACCAGAGGGAGAGATCGGATATGCGTCACTCGCCTTCTGTCGGTCACGTGCGAGGCAAATTCTCGAAGACGGGAACACCTCCCGTCAAGCCCGAGAGGTCCGCGACCGCCTGCCTGCCCCGCGCCCAAGGAAAGCGACAATTGCGAAACCAGAATTCCATCGGGATTTGTATTTGTGATTCACAACATCCTCAGTACTGTAGCGACCTTAAAACGATAGCCCTACAACTGTGCGTGAACGAACGTCCCGGTCAGCTTTTCACACTTGAACGACTGTACGTAGACCAGACCAGGCCAGCGCACAGTCCACAGTCCACCGGCACGGCAGAAGCGATCTTCATGTCCTCGATCATTGCACCACGATCCAACGTCGGCCACCACCAAGCGGAATACCAACAGCAGCAACACCACTCACAATATCCCGCTTCGACGCAGCGCAGCGCAAGTCCTTCCGCTCCACCCTACTCGCCGATCACGCCAAAAGTCCAACCAGCCCTCCCAGTCACAAACAACACTTCACCCGCCGCGTTTGTTCCACCTGAAAATGGAGGGAACTTCACATTCTCCCACCCAAACACGCCCGGCCAACAACCTCAGCCGGAGTCGACCTCAGCGATGAACCCGCCAACTGCACAATTCATCGCTCCACCACCGACATTACCTTTCTCCGGAGAGGATTCAACAGATGCGATAGCACTGCGAGCAGCAATTTCAACCCTACAGTTCCAAAAGAAGAAGGCGCAGGATGATTTGAGGACTTTGGCAGATATCAAGAAGCTGGCGCTCGACGACCCAGAGCACTTCAAGGCGGAGCTGTCGGCGGGCAAGCTGAAGGAGGAGCGGCCCAAAATTGGCGATCTGCGAGCAGTCCTTGACCAGTCGGATGACAGCGATAGTGACGATGAAGAGGAGCCGGTCACTCTGGGCGCTGAGAGGGAAGACGATAGCGGAGTCTCAACACAATCGACCGAGCTGCGGGTTGAGATACCAGACTCACAACCCTCACAACCCTCGCAACTGCCATCGAAGAGGTCTTCGACATCGTCCATGGACATCGACAAAGCAAAGACCTTTCCACGAATACCAGGCCCACAAGATATAGTCCGAACACCCTACGTCAACTGGGAAAAGTACGGCGTAGTAGGCGGCCCACTAGACAGCATCCACGCACAGCAGCAACGATGGCCCGGTAGCGAGAACTTCACACGAGACCGAGGCAGAGAGTACTCGATAGCAGCGCCGTACAACCCATTCCTGGACACGCTCGAGGCACAAACGGGACATGATGGGCAGGAGATACGCAAGGATTCGGGGTCTACGCCTGTGTCGGCGACGGGCACGATCAGCGAGCATCCAATGGAAACGAGGAGTCGGAATTAACGAGATATGCTTATGAGTCTCACGGCATGATAGACGATACGTGCGATAGAACAGCGTAGCACAAAAGCGAATAACTGTTGTGGGAGAGCTTCTCTTCACTCAATCTCACTCCACATGTGATCATGCTCCTCTTGATCCTGCCATTCAAACTTCCGCATGAGTGATTTTTCATCGTTCTGCTACCTTACCATACATGTCTTGCGACTGCTAGGCGTCCCTTAGCTTGCCTCTCATATCTTTGCACCGTTCAACTGAGGCGCCAGACATGGTTCCCTGCCTTGTCAATAGCCTTGCAACAATAGACTATGTGAATGTGTGTCTCGGCGTATTGCTAAATTATCTGGAGATCCTAAAAGGAGTACGCGCCAAGTTACCGATACAAAGTCGTATCTCGCCAGTAACACTGATCAGTCTCTACGACACAAGAACAGCAAGTCACACGTTCAGACAGCATCACTGACACAAAGGAAAAGGTTCTCGCGTATCTACAATGCTTCCGTTGCACCGTCTCCTCCTCTACCACAACACCCGGGACGTCTTGTCGTCTTGGAGAGCTCAACCTTCGCCTTTTGTAATTGTACACACACCCAATCATTCCAACATTCCTCTACGAGAAGCTTGAGATGAAGCTGGTGATGCTGCTCTTGAGCTTGCCCTCGAGGTCCTTGCTCAAAGCACCCTCCTTGTCAATGGTGGACAAAAGCTCGGACTCGTTGCTGCGGAGGTGGCTGAGGTAGTCGGACTCCCACTTGAGGATCTTGTTGACGGGGATCTTGTCGAGGTGACCGTTGACACCGGCGTAGATGAGCGGCACCATCTCGCTAACGGGCATGGGCTGGTACTGCTTCTGCTTGAGGAGCTCGGTAAGACGCTCACCACGGCTGAGAGTCTGCTTGGTGGAGGCATCGAGATCGGAACCGAATTGGGCGAAAGCGGCGACCTCACGGTACTGAGCTAAGAAGAGCTTGAGGGATCCGGCGACTTGCTTCATGGCCTTGAGTTGAGCGGCGGAGCCGACGCGGGAGACGGAGAGGCCGACGTTGATGGCCGGGCGGATTCCTAAACGAAAAGTCAGCTATATGTGGGAGACGGTGATGTTTTAACCTTTCGGACCTTTATAAAATAACTCCGCTTGATGGTAGTCAGCAAGTGTTTTCATGTCATTTGTGTTGCGTGGATGGCTTACATTCAAGGAAGATTTGTCCGTCTGTGATGCTGATGACCTGGAAAAGTGTCAGTGAAGCAGGCGGTGAGGTTCGGAGATGATGGGAACTGACGTTGGTTGGAATGTAGGCAGACACATCACCACCCTGGGTCTCGATGATGGGCAGAGCAGTAAGAGAACCACCACCGTGGGTCTTGTTGCTCATCTTGGCGGCACGCTCCAGCAGACGGGAGTGGAGATAAAATACGTCGCCTGAAAAATGTCAGTGAGGTGAGCGAGGAGTGCGAAATCTGTTCATGCTTGCCAGGATATGCTTCCCTTGCTTGAGTGTCAGTGATGATCAGAAGATGATGATGGGAGGATGAACTTACCGTCCAGGTGGGCGACGGAGGAGGAGGGACATTTGGCGATAAGCCACCTGGAGATGATTAGCTCGTTGATACGCTTGGCTCGGACGCAAGTGCCTCAGACTTACAGCTTGTTTCGAGAGATCGTCGAAGATGATCACAGCGTGCTTGCCGTTATCTCTTTGAGTACGTTAGTATCTGTATGCATGAATTCGAAGCGATTGGCACACCTGAAGTACTCTCCGATGGAGGTACCAGTGAAAGGCGCAATGTACTGAAGAGGAGCGGCCTCGGAGGCGGTGGCGGCGACAATGCAAGTGTACTTCATGGCGTCGTTCTCCTCAAGAGTCTTGACGAGCTGGGCCACGGTGGAACGCTTCTGACCAACGGCAACGTAGATGCAGTAAAGCTTCTTGGTCTCGTCGTTGCCCTCGTTCCAGCGCTTCTGGTTGAGCATGGTGTCGAGAGCGACGGCAGTCTTTCCGGTCTGACGATCACCAATGATCAACTCACGCTGACCACGGCCAATTGGCACCATGGCGTCGACGGACTTGAGACCGGTCTGCACGGGCTGGTTGACGGACTGGCGCGGAAGAATACCAGGAGCCTTCATCTGGGCACGGCGGCGCTCAGTGGTCTTGATTGGGCCCTTGCCATCGATGGGGTTGCCGAGAGCGTCGACGACACGACCAAGCATAGCCTCGCCGACTGGGACATCGACCTGCAGCCTTGTTAGCATCGTGCTACATAGCCAGATATCCGCCATAAACCCACAATCTCGCCGGTACGCTTGACAGTCTCGCCTTCCTTGACCAAACGATCGGAACCGAAAAGCACGACACCGACCTGGCCGGCTTCGAGGTTCATGCACATGCCCTTGACGCCGGAGGCGAACCTGAAGCGCCAATGTTAGCCATGGTCCGTGCACTCCGGTGTATTGTCCCACATACTCGACGAGCTCCTCGGCCTGGACGTTCCTCATGCCGTAGACACGAGCGATACCATCACTTTTGAATCTGTCAGCGCCTGTGCTCCTGCAAGAAGGCTATTGTGTTGTCAATCATACCCGACAGTCAGGACGCGGCCGGTCTCGGCGAGACCAGTGTCCTCCTGCACGCCACGGATGCGCTGTTCGAGGATCGAGGAGACCTCAGTCGGCTGGGCCTTGGACTCGGAGGCATAGCCGCGGGCGAGGGTGGAGGCGATGGCGGGTGTGGTGCGCTGCTGTTGATGCAAATCCAATGTTAGTGTGCTGTCCCCTAATAGCCGAGAGCTCGCTCTCTCTCCGTTACGCCTGCGCGCGCGAACGAAGCTCCAAAAACGCCTCAATTTGTCGTCCGATGCCACTGATGGCTCCATTGAGCTGGCATATCGACATTTTGGGCGCCATTGGAGCTCCCTCGCTGGCGTTGGGCGGCGCGGGCGTAGTGTGTACGTACGGCGACGATTTTGCTGCTGCTGGCAGCGGCCACGCGGGCGCTCGTCCGGAGCGCGGTGCGGAACATTGTGATGGCGATGGAAGCTGAATGTATTGATTACCGCTCCCACTGCGGATGATGAGTTGATGTTGAGCGAAGAAGGGCGGTGGTGAAGTTCGTCGTTGGACGGCAAGCTGTGAGGAGGAGAGAGACTCTTCCAGTTTTCGCCAAGAAACTTGCCGACCGGGTGGATCCGGCTTGCCGGCGGCGCTGAGTGCAGAGCGCATATGTGCTCTCACGGTTCCGACGACATCCAATACAACTTCACCTCATTCGAAATTATTTGACAGAACCACGGAGACCGAAGTGCTCTTGTCTCCAGGGCTCGCGATTATTTGAATACAATGGCGTTGAATTTGGAGAAACAACTCCTATTTGTGAGCTTCAACCAACTTCTGAAGCTGCCTCACGTTGCTGACCCACTTCACAGTATGGATCATATCACCACGATTCGGTACGATAACAGGCATGTGAGCGCCATTTTGATAGTTCTGACTGACACATCGCGCGTGAAGGTCAATGTCGGCATTCATATCATATTCGTGCCTGTCCTCCTTTTGACTGGCTTCCTATTCGTACGAAATCACTTCCTCCCTATCATATGCATGCTGACAGACATGTCAAGGCCACCAACACGCCAGCAATACCACTTCCAGACTGGGCAGAAATGCCCTACCTCCCACTCAATCTCGGAACCTTAGCATGCGTGATGTATAGCTCATTATACATCTTAATGGAACCCGTGGCCGGAGCCATGCTCGCTCCTCTTTTGCTTGCCGGCACAGCCTACGCAAACCACTTGACATCCACCTACGGAATGACCGCCAACTACGCCGCGATCGCTGTCCACGTGGCGTCCTGGATCTTCCAGTTTGTCGGCCACCTTGCCTTTGAAGGCCGAGCCCCAGCGCTCCTCGACAACTTGGTGCAGGCTCTCTTCCTTGCACCTTTCTTCGTCTGGCTGGAGATCCTCTTCGTGTTCGGCTATCGCCCAGAGCTGAAGGCTCGTCTGGACAAGGCGGTTCAGTCCGAGATTGGGAAGTTCAAGGCTGACAAGGAAGCCAAGCGATTGAACGGCAGCGTGAAATCGAATGGATCTGCCAACGGCCACGCGAAGTGATGAGAGTGAAGTGTAGTTCGTCGCGTTGGCACACGCGGTGAGTCCTGATGATTTTGATGAAGATTACTTTGAAGCGTTCCGCGGCATAGATTTGGGCAAGGGACAGGTTCGCGGGATGACTGCGGATATGACGGAAATTGAAAGCCCAGCACTTGTACAGATTGTTGCATAACAGGCCATGCATCGTTGTTTGATGTGGACTCTCAGCAGTGGGTCGAATCCGTTCTGATTGCTTCGAACAGTGCTCAAGAGCTGCTGTTGTACCTGCCAGAGTACCTACGCGTCAAAATAGAATGACCCGCTTGCTTACCTGCCCTCCTAATACATAATCCTGTTAAGATATGTTCTCTGTTCTACTAGCTTAACTGAACGCCTAGAAAGCCGTGCTGGTATCGTAGCTGTGGGCGACCTGCTAACTTACCGTTCATCGGTCTGCTAACTTAGCCGAACGACTCCATAGCCGTACTCGCGCGCTTACCTGTACGGCTATCAGGAGGCCCTGCTAAAAGGGTTACCTGCACGCCTACCTGTACTTTTAGATAAGTTGGCATGTCTTCCTAGCTCGGTAGTAAGCTGAATACTTCGATTCCATTGTAAAAAGAATCCCGTTCGCCGAGCGCCTTCGCTAATTTGATACCAAAGCCCAACACAACCACATTTTCGTCAGCTTGCAGCCTCGGCTTCTTCCATAGCGGAGTCCTTTGCGACATCGTCCACCGTGTCCTGTCCATCCTGTGGTTCTTGTGATCTCTCTGCAGTGCTCTGCGCCTGAACGTTCGTCGATCTCTCCTCCAGCTTCGGCTTCCAGTCCCTCACATGCTGCACGGGACCACCTTCGACCACCACCTCCTTGAACTCATTCGGTCTGCCCAGCGCCGTACCTTGTAACCTTGTATCATCCGCCGCCTTGCTCAGCTTCTTCTTCAACGCCGTGAAAAAGTCATCTCCTTGCATCATCTGTCCACCAACTCCCATCCGAGCGATACTATCGTCCGGTATGATGCCCGCCACGCGCTTGATCTCGCGGTACTGAGGAGAATCGTACCATCTCGTAAACTCTCGCACGTCCTTCGTGTCCTCGTCGTCACGCTTGCGCTTTTCTGCGACCTTGCGTGCGGCACCGCCAGAGGGAACGTCGGCGACTTCTGGCAAGGGCTTGCGCATGCGCTCTTTCCAAGCTTCTTCTGAGGGGTCGGCATAGGGTATTAGGACACCACAGTCGGACAGCGCCATGCGCAGGTCTGTGATGGTCGGGACTGGGTCATTGTGGCTGGACCAGGCATGTTGTGCTGTGGTGGAGGCGAGAAGGAGGAGATGACGCTCGGCGAGGTTGACAACAGTGTCGAGGACTGAGGGTTTCGTGCTGTGGAAACCTGCGGCTCGGAGGGTGTGAATAATGGCGGGTCTGAGAAGCGCGCGGTGCAAGTCGTGAGCTTGCGACATGGTCGCGCGAGTGGGATGTTGTTGTTCTTATCGCAGTATCATGACGCAAACAAAGTTGTTGGCACAGAAGAGCATCGAAAGGTCCGAGGCGTGTGACAATCACTGCGTGTCAGTGTTCGGGCTGGACTCGAATCGCTGTAGTGCTTTGGAGCTCTTTCACTTGTTGTGAGTGCCTCAGGCAGAAGTTAACATGACCGATATTTAGAATGAGATGACCATGAGCGGCTCATGTGTCAATCTTGAACCTTCACTTCAGTAATAACTCAATCACATGAGATGTATCTCAGCATGGTATTCACTATCAGGTCACTGCACATTGACCTAAGCATATGCACACAGGAGAGTCCTTCAGATATTGGTTCCCTCTCTCATTCCATCTCTTCCCAGATCGCGCGACTCAATAGCAACGGGTATCGTCGTGTTGAAGACTCGAAAGACACAGAGCAAGCCGAAATCTTTCGCAGAACAGACACCAACACCATGAAGCAACCGCCAACCCTTGCCAAATTGGCTCATGAAAAAAGACGGGGAGAAGCACATGACAATGTGCTGTATGCCAATACGCTCATGCTTTTCTCCGCAGAATCTCGACTCTCCATATTCAGCTCGTCGGTCGGAACAACGGAGCAGCATGCCTCAGCAGGGTCGGTTCTCAATTCGAAAACCCGAACACCCTCCTTCTCTTCCCTCCAGGGTCCTCAAATCCCAGAATTACCAGTCCCTTGCGGGCCAGGGCAAGTGTTGAACGAATGGCCCGCAGTCAATGCCCTTTTTAACCAATCGCTGTTCACTCCGAATGCCACCTCTGTTCGCGCACGTACATCTCGCGACCTTCTCTCTTTCTCGAGCCGTCGGTCTCCTCCTTGTATGCCCAGTATTCGTGCAATCGATGCTCAGCATACGTTGCGTAGTCAAAGTCGATCTGGCTGATCTCATTCTGTATCAGAGCCCATATTCCCCAATACAATCCTGGAATCCCACGGAACTGCTCCACCTGGTCGTAGAGCTGGTCGATGTCTTTCTTAAAATCGATCTCCACCGCGATGTTATCCTCGTCGGATATGGAGTGATATCTGTATGAAACAACATAGTGTTTCAAGAACTCTCGACGCTGTGATCGAGTCGGAACTTGACTGTGGTCGCATGCGAAGCCGCACCATTCTGCGAAGTGGTTGGCAATGTCAAAGGCGGCGTGGCCCGGTGTGGAATATTCGTAGTCGATGAACTGGACTTCCTTTGCAACGGACTCGCCGTTTTGTGAAGAAGGATCCGTTGTCGGAATGATCACGTTGCCAGATAGAAGATCACAGTGGGCGAAGACGTAGTCGTGTCCGTCGAAACCTGGCATGTCACCAAACTTTGCTGATACTTCAGCAACTTCGGCCGTTAACACCTTCTTGCGTTCCTTCTCTTTGTCCGTTCTGATAGGAAGCACCTCCAGCCACTGCTCCATTACGATCCACGTGTTCGGCGACGGCCTAGTCTGGTTGCCGTTCTTCGTTGTGAGGTGCTCCTGACTCTTGTCGGGACCGTCAAGTATAGGAGTGGACGTAATTGCGGAGATAGGCAGAGCGCCGTGCCACTGACCCAATCGCTTTGCTATTTGACAATACACCTCCGGCTTGCGAAGATCTTCCGGAGTGCACACATCGCCCGGGATGAAGGAATACATCAAGCCATTGTCAAAACGGGCAAGGAGCGGTGGTGCCAGACCAAGCTTTGCCAGTAGACTGTGCGCTCGGAGCTCTCTCTCGCGATCTATGAGGATATCCGTGTCCTTGCCATATGCTCTGATCAGAATAGCATCCAGCTCTATTTCGAGGTCCGTCTTGCCCGGTCGCCGTTTTGTGGCTTTCATAAGGGTATTCGTGATGCCGTCAGTGAAGCGGACGAACTCGATCGCGCCCTCCTCGTTCTTCCACTCCGGCGAATAGGCCTCGACAAGCTCTCTCGCGCACTTCTCGCCATTGGCATTGTCGAAGGATAACTTGATATGCCGTAGAGCAAGCGGGGAGTCGACTCGATCGTCTCGGTGGCCGTTGGTTGTGCTGGCTCCCGAAGACATTGTACTGGTTGTGCGATCAGATCCTGAGAGAGCTCTCTCTCATGATACAGATTCGGAGAGTCTGGAGTCGCAATCGACACGCGGCGTTTCGTTCGGTCTATTAGGGAAAATCAGCTCCTAGCAGAGGCTCAATTTGCGTGAACAAGGGTCGGAAAAGGAAGGTCGGCGGGCGACGCGGTGTGGTGTCGTAAGGCCAGTGCGAGGTTGGCAAATTGAATGTCCGTGTGAGCGACTTGTGTTTGAGAAACCGCGGTTTGAGGGACTAATTCGAGGGTTTGCTTTTTGGACGGGAGAGTTGTGCCTGGAAACCTTCGGAGTAGTGGTGGACCCTTAGGCTCTTGACGTTGGCGTGCAGAGCGGGGACGTTGTGGCCCGAGTCATCAGGTGCGCTTTGCATGTGAGATCGCGGCCTAAACAGCAGTTTAGGTCACTACCTCAATTCTCATTTTCTCAAAAC
>JYJE01005862.1:0-43071 GCA_000983655.1 Zymoseptoria brevis | reverse complement strand
CTATCTGTATGTAGGAATGCCTTAGCACTAGTTACGTGCACTTTACTAATAGTTAGTCTGATGATCCACAACAGATGTGAGGTGGACAACCATGTTCACAACCACAACGAAGTCCAACATCGCAACCATTTCATAGACCGTCAAAAATGGCGCCCCTCCGCACCCTCGGCGCCAAAGCAGCGGCCGCTTTGGACGAAGAATTAATGTCAACCGGCGCCTTCAGCCTCGACCAACTAATGGAACTCGCCGGCTTCTCCGTCTCCCAAGCCCTCTACACCCTCTCACCTCCAACCAAATCCCCTCGCATCCTCATCGCCTGCGGTCCCGGCAACAACGGCGGCGACGGTCTCGTCGCCGCCCGCCACCTCCACCACTTCGGCTACAAACCAACGCTGTACTACCCCAAAACTGGCAAGAACGAACTCTACTCCCGTCTTCGCAAGCAACTCGAACAACTCCGCATCCCGTTCACCGATGACTTCCAATCAGCACTGAGCAGTAGCGACTTTGTCATCGACGCCATCTTCGGATTCTCTTTCAGCGGGGAAGTGAGGGAGCCCTTTCCCGCGGTCATTAGAGCGTTGGCGGAGAGTAAGGTTCCGGTTTTGGCGGTCGATGCGCCGAGTTCGTGGAATATTGAGGATGGACCGCCCGGTGAGGGGCCGGGGAAGGGGTATATGCCTGCCGCGTTGATTTCTTTGACGGCGCCGAAACCCTTGGTTAAGTGGTTCACGGGAAGGCAGTTTGTGGGGGGGAGGTTTGTGGGGAAGGAGGTAGCGGAGAGGTTTGGGTTTGATGTTGCGGAGTATAGGGGTGGGGAGCAGGTTGTTGAGGTTGAGGGTGGTGGTGAGAAGTTGTAGACGGGAAGGCTCAAGTATTGACAACAGTCATCAGCGTATTGCGGCTCCATGGATCAAGCCCCATTCTTGATTTCGCTCCCGAAAGTGACGATTGTTAGCTGTGCTTGACGGCCAGTTGTCGAATGGAGAATGTCGAGTGGAAGCTTTGATATTGACTTCTCCTTCAACGTCGCCATCATCATCATCGCCCTTCTTGATATCCCCTCTAGGGTTAGGGTTGTGGTCAGAAGCGTTGCTCCTCAACCTTCACCTTTTGGAACGCCGTAGAGATCGGGATCTGAAACAAAGGCCGATCGATCCAGAAATCCGGGGTGCATGGAACATTGAAATGATGAAGTCACAGGCACGTCCGCGTTGCGCTTGCCTTCGCGTGAATCGTGAACGAAGCTCCTCCACGATCCACCACTTTTTCCAATTCCGGCACATCGATCTAGCAGACCTCACAGCATGCACATCCGAATCCCGACCAACTTGAGAACATGCCTCCCTACGTCTCCAGAAAGCGATCTTCCTCTCCTCCGATAGACGCCCCGCCTGCGAAGCGAAAACCTCCCGCGAAACCCGCTGCCACGAAACCTGCGAGAAAAGCCAGCCGATTCAAGCCATCACTTTTCGATACCGCCGATGCCCCTACTGGACCACCAAAGTCCGCAGAAGCAACGAAGAAATACCTCGAGAGCTTGGACGACGATGACGACGATCAATCCTCCCTCAGCGATGTCGACAGCGACGATTTCGAAGACGTGGAGCCAGCGGCGAAGCGACAGAAGATAGAGGAGAATGGAGTCGGCAAAGATGAAAATGATGAAGAGATGGACTGGGAGGATGCCATTGGGACCGCGGGACCTTCCACCAACAACGAGGCCAGCGACGGCGCTGAGATTGGAGACATCTCAATTTCATTGAACGACGATGGGACATATGAGGAGCCACTGGTTTCGCTGGCTACTGGCAAGAAAGCTCCGTCCAAGCGGGAACGCCAGGTTCGGATGCTCACACATTGCCTTCACGTTCAGACGCTACTGTGGCACAACACCGTGCGAAATTCCTGGCTCAACGACAAGGAAGTACAGAAGAGTCTCGTGGACGGTCTCTCAGACGGCGTCAAACGTGAAGTGACACGCTGGAGGGAGTCCATGGGCATGCTGAGTAAGGAGGAGCTGGAGGCGAAGAAGAAAGCCGCCGCTGCGAAGAACAAGAGCAAAGGGAAGCGAGGCTCGAAAGGCAAAGGGCGAGACTGGGGATACGATGCGACACACGCGGAGCAAGGTGTACCGAATTTGAGTCAGGGCGATCCATTGCTGAGGTTGCTCAAAGTGTTGACGGCCTACTGGCGCAAGCGATTCGTCATCACTGCACCGGGGTTGAAGAAGAAGGGATATATGCCGCTGAAGAGGTTGCGAGATGACATCCGTGCGTGGGCGAAGGATCACAACGGTGAGGAGGAGTTTGGCGAGCGGATCGAGGACCGAGCGGCGTTTCGCGAGATGGCGAAAACGTGTGAGGGCTCGCGAGATGTTGGGGCACAGTTGTTCGTCGCACTGTTAAGAGGTCTTGGTCTGGAGACGAGAATGGTTGCAAACCTGCAGCCTATTGGCTTGGGGAACGGTAAAGCGGAAGAGGCAGATCCGAAACGTTCGAAGAAAGAGAAGAAGGCCGACCAGGATGAGGCCGAGGCAGAAGATGAGGTGGACAAGATGACGAAGTCGAGCACAAAAGCAGAGAAGCCGATGACCTCCAGAGGAAAGAACGCATCACGCAAGTCCACTCGCGGTGGGGAGAGCGCGCCGATTGATCTCGACGCTACTGACAGCTCGCTCAGCGATGCACCCTCAGAAGGCGACGATGATGTGTCTGTCGTTGACGTTACGCCGGCATCTCGCAAGAAGCCAGCGAGAAGATTTGACCGTGATCTCGCATTTCCCAGCTACTGGACCGAAGTATGCTCCCCAGTCTCACACAAATACATTCCCGTGGACCCGATCGTGCTCTCGACCATCGCATCGAACGACGAACTTCTGGCGACCTTTGAGCCGCGAGGCAAGAAAGCCGAGCTTTCGAAGCAGGTCATGGCATACACCATCGCTTTCTCCTCTGACGGTAGCGCAAAAGATGTCACTATTCGATACTTGAAGCAACACCGATTCCCCGGCAAGACGAAAGGAATGCGCATGTATGCTGAGAAGGTTCCCATCTACAACAGGCGTGGCAAGGTCAAGAAGTACGAAGACTATGACTGGTTCCGGTCTGTTATGGCTATGTATGATAGACCCGAGGCGAAGTTGACCTCTGCGGACGAGCTCGAAGATGAAACGGATCTGAAGCCCTTCAAACCTTTGAAAGAGGAGAAGGAGACGGAGAAGGAGTCGCTGCAGGGATTCAAACAGTCGGCTGATTATGTGCTTGAGGTACATCTTCGTCGCGAAGAAGCATTGCTCCCGTCCGCCAAGCCGGTCAGGACTTTCGCAGCTGGGAAGGGAGACAAAGCAAAAGTGCACGACGTGTATCGTCGTGAAGATGTGGTCCAGTCGAAGACCGTGGAGTCATGGCACAAGTCCGGACGAGCCATCAAAGTCGGCGAGCAGCCGGTGAAGTACGTCCCGACGCGAGCTGTGACTATCATTCGAAAGCGCGAGATCGAAGACTCTCTGCGTGAGACAGGCGAAAAGGCCATGCAAGGTCTGTACCACGAAGGGCAAACCGAATGGATCATCCCAGACCCCATCGGACCCGACGGCAGGATCCCGAAGAATGCCTTCGGGAACATGGATGTGTATGTACCGACCATGGTGCCAAAGGGAGCCATTCACCTGCCACTTAAAGGAAGTGCAAAGCTCTGCCGCAAGTTGCAAATCGACTATGCGGAAGCTTGCACAGGTTTCGAGTTTGGCAAGCAGCGCGCTGTACCCGTCTTGACGGGCGTCGTGGTCGCTGAGGAGTATGAAGATCTTGTGCGGGATGCGTGGCGAACGGAGCAGGCGGAGGTGAAGAGGAAGGAAGACACAAAGCGTACTGCTGCGAGTCTGGCGATGTGGAGGAAGATGCTGATGGGGTTGAGGATTATCGAGAGGATGAAGTTGGAGTATCAAGATGGGGATGATGCTGAAGCCAGCAATCCGTTCGTGAAGAGAGCAAAGCGGCAAGGCGGTGATGGCGCTTCTACTCTCAGTCCTGGGTTTGAGGAGGAGGATCAGGGAGGCGGTGGGTTCTTTCGGCCTGGGTATGAGGAGGAAGAAGTGCCGCAGAATCGTGCTGCATTGAAGAAGGCTGATGACGCTGATGCTGCTGGTGGTTTCATGATCGACGAGGATGAAGACAAGCACGATGATGCGGAGGATGCACACGGCGGTTTCCTCGTGGAGGAGAAGCCCGATGACCTTGCTGATGGCGATCAGACTCCTCCGCCGGCGACACCAACCTCGATTCAATCCCTACAGCGATTTACCTACGATGGCGGCTCAGAGACGGGAAGGAGGTCACATACGCCAATCGCCAAGTCCTCGTCCGCGCCCGAGAAACGCCCGAGCAAGACTGCTGCTAAGAAGCCGGTCCGGAAGCCAGCCCAGAAGCCGAAATTAGCCGCGAAACCAACAAAGCGAAGAATGTCGAACCGCAAGATTGCAGAGACGGATGGAAACGACTCGCCGCTGTCCGATGCGGTCAGCTCGGACCCCGCTTCTGACATCGGCTCCAGCGATGACATGCCGAAGGGGAAGTCCACGAAGTACTCGTCGCCCAAAGTGGTGGTTTCGAAGGTTACCAGAAAGCCTCGCGGTGCGCAGAAAGCTACTCCGCTTAAGAGTCAGTTTTTCACTGATGAGCAGGATACGGATGGTACTGGGAATGGAGAGCAAGATGTCGAGAGTGGGATTGAGGAAGTTGTGCAGCCGAGACGGACTACGGCTAGGACGAGGGGGGGTCGTGGATAGTGAGTAAGGTCGATGGATCCGCAAATCGACGTGATCACAGTCCAGTCTTTGTGCATTCTCAAAGTTCTTCTTTCTCGCTTCACACCGGTTCGATTGACATGGACGTATCGCAGGCACAACCCCTGTCCGTGCCATTGCTCCGCTGTGGTCCGAGCCGCGCTGCTTGCAAGGGCCTCTGTGAGACGGCAATTCCTCGCACGGGCGATGTTCGATCGGTATCACTTCGCCTGATCCCCTGTCTCCCACGAGTTCGTATCCGGCATTGCCGGAACATTACGATTTTTTGCACAACCACTCATCGCAACATCATTGACGACTGCTTCGGGACGGAACGAACGTATTGAGATCAGATCGACGGGAGCGAGGACATCCGGGACTACGCTACGCTCTCACTGCCGCGACATGCCATCTCGTAGCTTCGAAATCTCGTTCGAGTACTACTTGCCGCCGTCGCGGTAGATCTCCAGCTGGCCTTCGACCCTTGTTTCCACCACGTTCCGCTACACTTCGCTCCGGCTTCTACTAGTCTCCGTCACCGAGTGCAAGAGATCCGCTCCATCTCGGTTGTCAACCACCTTCCCGCCGTGTTTATATCTGCGTCAAAGCTCCTCATTCGAGCGTGCCTCTTCCGCTACCTCATCCACCAGCCTGTCCTGCAGTGACCGCCGACATCATGCGTTCTCATTTGGCAGTTCTTACTGTAGCGTGTGCGTCGTTCGCGGCGGCCTCCCCATTGATCAACCGTCAGACTGCAGTACGATGCTTGCTTCCACGGACCGCCGTCTGAGCCATGCCGCGAGCTGAACTAACGTTAACTTCCAGGACCGACCACCATGCGGTCAGTTGGCCGACATCCAGGCAGCGTTCTTGCGCGACAACCCTGACGACTTCGCTAGAACTAAGGCTCCTGCTGAATTGGCACTCAAGGTGAGGAGGCGTGGCGGGAGAGCCTTTCATACGCTGGAGATGCTTACTCGTTGCCACAGTGCTTGAAAAGCATCCCTCTCGACATTGAACAGAGCGGTAGGTGAAGTCGCTCGTCAGTGTCTTGGACCCAAGCTGATTGCCTTTTCCCGCAGTCGCTCTTCTGGAATCTCTGAAGCCGTACCTGGAATTCCACTCGACCTTTCCGTGGGTCACGGATCCGCCGCAGGACTACGCCGACAACGTGCGCCCACCATATGACTTCTGGTCGAACTTCGACAATTTCTGCAAAGATGTCGCGAACGGACAGTACAGCAACGAGTATGATTTCTCACATTTCCTTTGGAAGACGTTCAACGATGTCAAAGACTTCAATTTCCAAGCCCAGCTTGATTCGCTGGTGTTATTTGACTTCTTCCGGCCTTTCGCACTGGTGCATATCTCTGAAGGTATACCACCGATGTCATACACTGCGGGCATTTGCCAATTTGACTGATCTTATCTATGCAGATGGCCAAAGCTTGCCGAAGTTCTACGAAAGGAACGACATTGTGTTCCCTGTGGATTACACACCTAGCGAGGTTGTGAAGATCAACAACCAGGACCCGGTCACATATGTGACGTTCATCGCCGAGGATGCTCCATACGCGGATAAGGATACGGCATGGAACGATGTGTTCTACACGCCGGCCAAAGAGTCTGTCAACATCCGAGGAGGTACTCGTGGCAGTTTCCGCGACCCATTCAGCTATCCGGGAGTCGATACGGCGTTGACGTTCGCTAATGGAAGTGTGGCTATTCGAGACAACTTCGCTTATATCGTGGCGAATCTCAGTGGTGAGTAGCACTGGCGGCAATGTGAAAAGTTCGCTTTTAACCGGTTGACTATAGGAATCAACGACGGGTCTGATCTACGGGAGAAGCTTCTGAGCACATCTGTGAAGACAGCCGCGGAGCTTGCTTCCAGCTGGGGAGTTGGCAGACAGGGACTCAATGACGACACTAACACCACTGTTCCTGCTCCTGGATATCCCGAGCCTGTAAGTGCTCCAGCAAGACGTCTGAGTGAACATGCATTCCAATGACTGACTGGTCCAGGTGGTCCGGCACCCCTTCAACATGAACGGTGGTTACTTCATCGACGGAGAAGGCTTCGACGACGTCGCCGTGCTGAGCATTCCGAGCTTCGCTGGGTTTCCTTATGATAGCTCCGACCACCAGAGGGTCACCTCAGAGTTCCTCCGCGCTGCTGTCGAAGGTCAGTCCGCCACTCTGTTCGATGACTGGAGACTTGCCGCTAACTCTCCGTTGAACAGCCAAGAAACAAAAGCTGATCGTAGATCTCACGGGAGGGAATCAAGGATCCGTCCTGCTGGGCTACGATGTCTTCAAGCAACTGTTCCCGGATCTGGACCCGAAAAATCCTCTGCGCGCACGAGTCCACGAAGCTTTCGACCTCATCGGAAACGAGGCCACGGCCTATCTGGGGCAGCCTCCGCCCTCGACGGTCGATCAGTTGCTCGGGGTATGTCTCGCCAGTTGGCTTCTAGTATCGCTCGCTGACAGTTTACAAGCTCAACGACACGGCTCGCTTCGTTGCCTCGAACACCACGAACCTGGTGAATACCGTGGACGCAAATGGACAGAAATTCGCGTCTTTTGACGATCTGCTTAACGGCGCCCCGGCCGGTGGAGATACTTACACCAACGTCATGGAATTCGATCTCAGTCTCTCTGGCGCCTTTGTCGGCTCTCTTGGCGAAGTGGTGGTAGGACAAGACCACTCTGCAGGCAATGGTGTACATGCTGATGATATGCAGGTCTCTGGTTATGGCACACGAAGCAATCTTCCCCCGCGACCGTTCGCCCCCGAGAACATCGTCGTCATCACAGATGGAAGATGCACCGCTGCGTGCACCATCACCTACAAACTACTCCGAGAGCAAGGTATGCACAAGACTATGAACCGCATGGATTCACACGCTGACGACTACTCTGCAGCTGGCGTGAAGGTCGTCACTATCGGTGGCCGCCCGAACACGAACCAAATCCAAGCCCTGGGCAGCAGCCGCGGCCACGGAGTATACGACTACGCCGACATGTTATGGCAAGCCACGGCCCCATTCGCTCTTCAAACACTCCACAGCGCATCCGAATACGCCTCGACGGCACTGGGCCAGTTCAACGACCTTCCCTACAATCGTATCGCCTACAATCGTATCGGATACGGTATCGTGAACCATCTGAACTCGTACCGGAGTGACGATCTTACCACGCCTTGGCAATTCAAGCTCGAGTGGGCGGATTGTCGATTCTTCTGGACCGGCCCCATGCTGGCGGACATGACGAATTTGTGGAAGGCTGTTGCGGAGACGGCGTTTTTGGGGAAGAGTCATTGCATCGCTGGTGGGTTGTAGTCGAGGTTGGCCGGCGGGCCCGACGAGGGAACAAGGTATGAGACTTGGTCAGTACAATGAGAGATGCATCACCTTTGTACGGCACATGCCTACATCTAATGCAAGAGTCGTCGTCTGCATCTACCCCGATCTACCTTGTGCGACCACTTGATGCCGGATATGCTTACCCCGGCGAGGTGCCGCAGTGGTGAAGCCGAGAGGCGATACTGCGGGCTTTCATATGCACAACAGTGGGGTCTGATTTGTCAAGCGAAGATACTAAACCTCATCGGCAAACGGTATGAAAGTGTTGAAGGCTGCCAGTATCTTTGCAGTCTCTCCGTTTTGATCAGACACAGACTGACCATCAGCACGACATGGCGGAGGTTGACAATTCGCCAGGCAACGGTCTTGACTTGCCATCTTCTCAATGGGCAGCGCAGTTCAACCCGAGCACTCGGCGTGCGGAGATCAATCAGGTCCCGGTGAGTCATAGTATCGCCATCCGCTACGCTGCCTCCAGCACTGACATGGCGTGAAAGATTCCATCGATCAAGCCGGACGAGATCTTGGTGAAGGTCAGAGCCGCTTCACTATGCCACAGTGATCTGATGCTGTTCGAGGACAATGAACAAGGCTTGATCCTGGGCGAAGGTACTCCCTTCACAATGGTAGGATGTTGAGGTACATCATTGCAATCTGAGGTTGACAGCGTCTAGGGTCATGAAGCCTGCGGCACCATTCTCCAGATAGGATCCGAAGTTGGAGCAAACTTCCTACCAGGCGACGAAATCGGCTGGCTCCCCATCGTAGACTGCTGCTTCGACTGCGAAGGATGTCAGCTCTCCAATCTGCGTTGCGAGCGCGGTACGCCCAAGGTCCAGGGCATGAAAGTCGATGGCTTCTTCCAGCCCTACTGCGCTATCAACTGGCGAAACGCAGCAAAGATCCCAGATGGGATGGATTTGGAGAATCTTGCTCCGATGTTTTGTGCCGGCTGCACGGCGTTCAATGCGGCTAACGACACCATCAAAGAACTTACCACCGAGCCTGCGAAGACATACATGGCTGTCATAGGCTGCGGCGGGCTCGGTCATCTGGGCATTCAGTATCTGAAAGCATATGGCTACGTTGTCATTGGCGTTGACATCTCCCCTGACGCTTTGACTGAAGCTGTTGCCCAAGGAGCGGATCATGTCTTCAATTCCCTCACGGATGCAAATTACGTCGAGCAGATCAAAGCCCTTACTGGAGGCAGAGGTTGTCATGCGGCAATCAACTACACCAACTCCGCTGCATCGTACACCGCAATGCCGGACTTGCTTCGTACCAATGGCCTTCTCATGGTCGCAGGAATTCCGCAAAAGCCGCTGAGCTTCAACGCATTTGACATCACCATGAATCGCTACCAAATTCGGGGTTCGAACAACGGGATCACATCCAAACTGGTGAAGTGCTTGGAGTTTAGTCAAAAGCATGGGATCGTACCGCATGTCACGCAGTTCAAGCTGGAGCAGTTTCAGGAGATGCTGGACCTCATGCGGTCGAATAAGCATAAGGGCAGACTGGGAGTCTTGTTCGATTAGAGCACACTATGCGGACTGTTTCCTGTCCACCACGAAAGGTGTCTTGTCATCGCCAGGCCGTCCACCGCTTTCCACCCTTGAAGAACTTACGGCCAGCAAGCGTTGTACGCTAACAACATTTTAAGCACGTGCCAGGTTTGTTAGCAAGTCAAGAGGCCATGATTTTCTTGCTCCCGCCTACCAGTACTTTGACGCACACTTTCTTTCATGTTCCATCGACTCTTTCCGACTTCTTCTCCAGACGCCTACGTCCTTCTGCGACATCGACTGCTTCAACCGCAACTCGCCAGCGGTACACATCGACAGCGCGTCGCCTTCTCCCACGGCTTGAAGTCGGGACAATCCATCCAGACCATCTTCCGCCGCCGAACCATCCGGCATGCCGGTATCCTCACCATCCCATCCGGCTACTAGGATGGAGGACTCCCGTCTAGGACGCCTGCCTCCAGAGCTGCGCAACACCATCTTCGAACTCGTGCTCACGCGGGAAGAAGCCATCGTCATCACTGCGCGGAGCGCTCACTACAAGATTCGCAGTCCCACCTTCGCCGGTGTAAAGGACCCGCTGGCGCTTTTGAGAGCCTGCAAGCAAGCCACCATCGAATGTACGAAGATCTTCTACGGCATGAACACCTTCAATGTCACACTGAGCCCGGAGCAGACTCGACTGACGACGTTTCAGGAAATCACGGAGAAGGAGAAATCGATGAACGAGATTCATCTGTTGGACAGATTTTGCGTATCGCTTGGAAAGCAGGCTCTGGCAGGACTTTGTAACATCGAAATGACCGCCTTCAGACACTTCTATTCCTCGCTCCACACCATGGTGCGCCAGATCAGGTACTTGAAAGCGCGGGATGTGTTTATCCGCAACACCAATGTGGAGTACACCCTTTTGCGGAAGGCGGCCAACAACACGGAGGACGACATCGTGCTCACCATTCGAATGCACTACCTGAAGCACGATCTCGAGGCGGCCATCAGCCAGTTGAGGCAGATGAGCACCTCCAAGTTCTCTGCAATGCCGCCGACATTTACGGGGCTAAGCGGCCGTTCCGAAACTGCTTCACGTTGCATCAAGATCCTCGAGGACTTTCTGCCAACAATTGACTACAAGGTCCTCAAATTTGGAGACGAGTATGGCGTTGGGGTGGTGTTTGGTCCTGCTCAAGATATCCTTGCAGATAGCACCGACATCGACGACAATTAAGCCATCCAGGTCGTGAGCAGCGCCATAAAACAGGGAAGCCTTTACATTAAATTGGCTGTTTGGAAGAGAGACTGGGAAAAGCCCGTTTCTCAACTTCACTCTTTGCATTCTGTATGGATTGAATGACTCTCGACTTGCGACTCGAGACCCGCTCTCCAGGTTAAGCTAGTTCGGGCCTGATATGAAATTGGATGGATGGAAGTGAAGTGGTACGAGCTGAACACGAGAAAAGAGCCAGCATGTTGAAGGGACTTGTTCACAGGGAAACGTTACAAATTAAGCGTGAGCATAGAACCGCTGTGCAGTAGATCCCGGGGACTCGATCAGCGAGTATCTGATGCGTTGGGAGGTACATGCTGGAGAGAACATCCGAGAGTGAAGTTGAGCAAGGTGTTGTTTGTTGGGGCCTCAGGCCAAAAGTTTTTCTTCCTCTGTTCCGAAATCTTTCACGCAGCGTTCCAGCTCGGACAACGGAAGTTTTCGTTCTGGAAATCACATCAGCTCCTCTCGCCTGCGCCACGGTCCATGCAGCATGTCAGCGGACTCGGAGCCTGTCGTCAACTGTCAGCAGCTCCCAAATGTCTTCTTCCCCGCGGTTGTCACTCCGAACCTTGCCGGGGTCATCGGTCTGCATCCGAGCCCAACGTGGGCATGCGATCCAGATGCAGTGCACAAAACCCGGCGAAGCGCTTCAATACTCTCGGTCGTGTACAGGCGTCGTGCTCGGATGAAGAGTCGCCGGCGAGTCCTTGCTCATGATGCCATCGTGTTCGATGCCGACGTGCTCGACGCCGACGTGTCCGATGCCGACGTGTCCGAGCCAAAAAAAAAGCTTGAGCTCAATTGGACTGGACAAGTTACCTGCCCAAGGAGGACGTCGATAGAGTTCTTGACAGCAAACGCTATTCCGGTATGCATGCATGGTATAGGCCGCTTCGATGCTTACAGTTCTTTTGACCCCAGCCTTGACTTGAAAGGTCTCCGTTCACTTTGAAGAGCTCCCGAGCGAAACAGCCATTGCGTTGCCACAGAAGTTTTTTGGCTGGCTCGGGTGCCGCTGACCATCAACGAAGATGTGGGCTACACGGAGTTGGGCGACTTTTCTCGGTCTCTTGGCCTGTTGTCAGGCCGCGAAGCAGCCGAACATCATCGTTATCTTGACTGATGACCAAGACTGGGAGATGAAGTCGCTGGACTACATGCCACTGCTACGCAAGCATGTGATCGATCAAGGAACTCTATACGACCGGCACTACTGCACAGTGTCGATTTGCTGCCCAAGTCGAGTAAACCTCTGGACCGGACGAGCGGCACACAACACGAACGTGACGGACGTCGATCCGCCGTACGGTGGATACCCAAAGTTCGTCTACGAGGGACTGAACGACAACTGGCTTCCGGTCTGGCTACAGGATCTCGGCTACAATACATACTATACAGGAAAGCTATTCAATTCACTCGGTGTTGACAACTACAACAATCCACCAGTGAAGGGCTTCAACGGGTCTGAGTTCCTACTCGATCCATACACCTATCGATACTTTGGATCCTTCATGAGCCGCAATGGAGCCTCTCCTGTTAGTTACGAAGGGCAGTACTCGCCAGACGTGGTAGCGGAGAAGGCGTATGGTTTCTTGGATGAAGCTGCTCAGTCAGCGAAGCCTTTCTTCCTCACGGCTGCACCAGTCGCTCCGCACTTCGAACTGACATCCTCGCCCAAAGACGGAGTCCGACTGAATCCTCCACAATACGCACAGCGACATGCACATCTCTTCAGGGACTACAAGATTCCTCGCACTCCCGACTTCAATCCCGACATTCCCTCCGGAGTCAGCTGGATCAAAGGCATGCCGAAGCTAAACGATACAGTCATCGAGTACTACGACGAGTTCCAGCGAGCTCGACTGCGATCACTGCAAGCCGTTGACGAAATGGTGGAGCAGCTTGTCCAGAGGCTTGATGCCAAAGGTCTGCTCGACAACACCTACATCTTCTACACCACGGACAACGGCTTCCACATTGGCCAGCATCGCATGCATCCCGGAAAAGAGTGTGCATTTGAGACCGATGTTCACATCCCTCTCGTGGTGCGAGGTCCGCGTGTTCGAGCTGGACACACAGCAGGTGTCGTGAGTTCGCACACCGATCTCACTCCCACGATCCTGGAGTTGGCTGGAGGCAACAGAGCGGATCTTGACGGTTCTCCGATACCATTGCTCGAGCATGAACTGGCTCAGCCGGAATCTGGCGAGCATGTAAATGTAGAGTTCTGGGGTAGCGCACTTGGTGAAGGCAAGTACAGTGACACTGGAATCAGAGGGAACAGAGGTAAATCACTCTTCCGAGCGTGGGACGAGTTCGTGAAGCTGATGCGGTGTCAGTGGTCTCTCTTGGACCGATGCTCGGCAACAACAACACCTATAAAGCTCTTCGTCTGATCGGAGAAGGCTACAACCTGCTGTATACAGTCTGGTGTACTGGTGATAAGGAGTTCTACGACTTGGCTGTATGTCGCATGGAATCAACACATGTTGCACGGTACTGACCAGACAACAGCTAGATCCGTATCAAATGCAGAATTACCTGGACCAAAACTCAGCCGAGCTTGCGGAAAAGTACGAGATCGCCGGCTGCTCGTTTGCACAGCTCACCAGCCGCCTGGACGCACTGCTCATGGTACTCAAGACTTGCAAGGCGAAATCATGCCAGAAGCCATGGATCACACTTCATCCTGCCGGCCAAGTCACTACGCTGAAGGACGCACTGCATCCCCAATTCGATGCATTCTACGAGCAGCAGCCAAAAATCAGCTTCTCGTCATGTGCGATGAGCTATATCATCTCGGAAGAAGGACCGCAGGATGTCAATGTGTGGAATGACGGCTTTCATGCTGCTTTGGTTTGAGTATACCCGAGCAGCCTTCTCTAGACAGAGGGTATGGGAGCTGGTGGACAGAACGATGGTATATTGTTAGCGGCGTCTATCGATTGTTCCAAGAGGCGGTCAAGAGCTTCGAATGCCTCAAAGATGCCGGTGGACTGGTGTTCTTTCCTGCTCTGCTGATGAGCCGCCTCCTCCTCAGGCGCTCCTCCGAGACCCTTTTTGTTCTGGTGTGAGGTTATTGTTCTGGCAGGTGTGAGGTTATTGTTCTGACATAAGCGACTTTTTGTTCTGACGTTAGCTAATCCGCTGTCGCGGATTCGTGACTTCTTACTAGCGCTGCCGCGCTGCTTCTACCTGTATACTATAAGGTAGGTACTATGTATGCTAACTAGAATAGTATTAGGAGGGTTAAAGGAGGCTCTCTATAGAGCGCCTAACGACAAAACGGGCCTAAGGGTTACTTTTAGCGTTCGTAGGTATCTTTACCGAAATAAAGAATTTACGTACTAAAACAACTATACTAGATAGCTAAAATCTAGAGTTTCCGCATCTACGAAATAAGTAGAAGAACATATTATCGTTTTCTATATATTAATAGCTTAATTGCTAAGTACTAGACTTATAAAAAGGCCTCGCTTAAAGTACTACGTTCGTTAGACTTCTAGCCGATCGGATACTAGAATCTACTACTAATAACACCCTAATAGCAAACTAAAACATACGTCGTAATCGCGAGAACGCGCTCGAGCAGCTCTAAGTGTTCGCTTATTAATCTAACTATTTTTGTTCTAACGTAAATACCCGTCCGTCCGTATAGCCGTAGAACCTGCTCTTCTATTCTCCTTTTTACGAGCCTCTTAAACGAGCTCTTCTCGTTATCTTAAACACTTCTACTAACATCGAATCGACTTCTTAGTATCCTAAGATAAGCCCTTAAGATATTACGCTATGTCTAGAGGTAGATTACGAGGCCGCGGCCGTAAGCGCGCTACCCGAGTAGCTAATTTCTTCGATAGAGGAGTAGGAGGTAGTCTAAGAGGAGGTAGTCTACGAGGAAGAGGTAATCGAGGTAGACTAGAGGTACTAGAGGAACAGGGCTAGAGATCGACTAGCGTATACTATAATACTTACTAAGGAAGACCCGAAGTAATGTTCGCGACGCTAGGAGAGCGGTAGGTAATGTAGTAGATAGTCTAGTAGCGAGACACACGTATAGGTAGCACTAGTAAAGAAGAGTCTACGTAGATCGGATAATAAGGAACAGACGACCCTTTACTGCCGTACTTTATCTATACTAGCTATCGTTTCCGGCGAGCTCGTTATCGCGATTAGTCGCCCGATCCTAGCTAGCCGTTCTATGTTTATTGCTTAACGGAGTTAGTCTACGAGGACTACGCTATTAAGGGGAAGTAGTATAACCGTATTAATAGTAGCATTAGATACGAGGAACGCCGTAGCAACTTTAGATCTCTAGATAGGAGCGAGCGTAAGCTCGTCTATAGCGGCTATATACTATTCGATAGACCTAGCTTAGTTATATAGACTAGTCTGCTGCTATACTTTATATATACTAGCTGTCGTAGACGTAGAGCTCGACGGCGGGATACTAGCCTTTATGCTTCGTATTACGTCTAGTACGAGGACGGCACTATCGATTAGGATCTAAGGACTAAAGAGAAGTAGTATAACGGTCGTTATAGTAGGTACGAAGAAAAGCGTAGCGTATTTAAGCGTATAGGTATAGCGAGGGAGCGCGTAGATCTATATTACGGCTGTTCGCCGTTTAAACTAGGAGAAGAGCCTCCTACGTAGACTAGAATAACTGGCCTCGGTAGAAGTATAGCCGGTAGAATAACTAGCCTCGGTAGAATAGCCGGTAGAATAGCCGGTAGAAGCATAGCCGGACAATAACCTCCTACGTAGACTCTCTAAGACGACGATGTCGACATAACTAGTACGTAGTAGTCCGTTTACCCTACCTACGATCCGTTAACCGACAAGCGCCTTTACTTCGACTATATTAAATACGGGTTCCCTAGAGCTAATAAGAACGAGGGCGAGTATCCGGACTAGTACCTATAGTATAATAGGAACGATATTAATAAGTATCTCGATATAGAGATTAAGTAGTATAAGCGTAGTATATACGTAGCGGTGCGTATTAAGTTCTTCCCTAGTAAAGATGCTAGCGATATAGTAATAGAGCGGATAGTATATAATAATTACGCGCCGACTCTACCGCTAGTACCTCGGCCGCCGCTATAGCTACTATATTTCGACTGCCGTAACTATAAGATGTCGAGGAATAAGGAGATCCGGTACGAGAGCGGGTTATACTAGTACTATAATTAGAAGGTCCTCGACGACGAGTTCGACTACGAGATAAAGTAGTATAAGGCTAGCGAGTACGATATCGAGAGGATTAATTTCTACCTTAATAGGAACGCTAGCGCTCTAGAGTAGGACATATACTACGAGTATATAGGTATACGTCGTCTAGTAGCGGCATCGACCGGTAGTTAACCTCCTCGTATACGTGTCCGCGGAGTAGTTACTCGAGAGTATCCGAAGTTCCGCTACGCGCTAGTGCTATTGCCTCCCTACCTATCGGAATATTAGAAGCACTTTAAGGATTAGTGTGCCCGGATTCCGGTTATAGCTATTAAGGAGGTGCAATAGCTAGTATATAATACTAGCATTAACGAGAAGGTAGTCCCTATCTAGAGGGACATTACGTACGCCGGTTTAGTTAAGATTCTTAATCTACTTTATCTAGGGAAGGGATTTAAGCCGAGGGACATCTAAGTCGACGTGCTCGTTGCGCTACTATTCGGCTAGTCCGATGTCTTAAATATTATACGTACCGGCGAGGGCAAGAGTCTCTAGTTTTAGGCCTTTAGCATCTTAACCGGTCTTATTACTATCTAGGTTACCCTACTTAATCGTATTAGCGACGACTATGTCGAGGATCTTTAGCGTATCGTAGTAGCAGCTACTAGTAAAGGGCTTATCCGCCCGATAAATATTACTAAGGAGAGTAAGGAAGCTAATAAGAACTAGCTCTTAGAGTTAGAGAACGGTAATCTAACGTACTAGATTATTAGCCCTAAGACAGCTATAGAGCCGAAGTTTAAGGACTTACTTAAGCGTATACGTAACAAGATTAGTCTTATCGTAATTAATAAGGCGCATCTCGCGTTAAAGTAGAAGAAGTTTAGGGAGGAGTTCGTATAGCTAGACGTTCTTCGTCGTAGCCTTCGTTAGGACACATTAATGTTAGCGGTATCGGCAACAGTCTTAAAGGATACCGAGGAGTATCTACTTAAGAACATCGGGCTTCGTAATATTAGTAATAGTCTATTCTATACTCGTATTATCCGTAGTAGTATCGATAGGCCCGACACCTCGTATATCTTAAAGAACATCCCTCCTAATGCGAAGGACTAGAACTACCTATACTTTATTATTCGACATACTATCGATGCGTAAGGCCGGGTAACCCCTTCGATAATCGAGAAGACGCTAGTATTTATCGATAGCCGTAGATACATTACTAACTTCTATAATATCGTACGGGCCTAGCTCGTTTACCTAACTAGGGAACAGCTAGACAAAGAGCACTAGTACACTAATAATAGTAGCGGTAGATTCGACGTTAATAAAGTCGTCTCCTTCTATACTAGCCGCGTCGCTCCCTACGACTAGGACAAGCGGTATAAGGAGTTCCGGAAGCTAGGCAAGTAGTCTAAGATCCGGATTATAGCTAGTACGACTACTATTAGCACCGGCACTAACATTCCGGATATTAAGATAGTTATCTAGGTAAAGATCCTAATTACTAAGGATATCGAGGACTAATAGTAGCGTCTTAGGCGGTGCCTACGACTAGAGATATATAACGAGAACGGCGAGAAGATCTACGGCACTACTATTATCTTTAAGCTATATTAGATAGATAACGGTTTTAAGTATCTTCGTCTAGAGTCGAAGGGTACTTCGATAATCCGGTATAAGGATCCTAATACTGCACCGGCGTAGATAATCGTACTATTAGTTCCGAAACTACGTACTCGCCGCGAGTAATAGTTAATACCTAGCTCTCGTCTTCGAGAGTCTTAGTCGGCAGCTAAAGATAAAGGAGAAGCGCGTAATCCTAGCGAGGACAACATCGCCGTCGAGAGCGATACTAATCTAGACAAGGACTTAGACTTAGACTCCGATTCTAAGTTTAGTAGGAAGAAGCGTAGCCCGTAGGTTAGCTTTAACGGCAAGCTATTCTTTACGAAGGCTAAGGAAGAGAAGCGTAAGAAGGAGCCTATAATCTTCCGTAAAGCGTATAACGATTAGTATAGGAATAGTCTAGACGGTTACGGCTAGTACTATCGCGAAGTCTATAACGACTACCTCGGTAAGCGCGAGAGCATATACTTCTAGTAGCTAGTTCCGATTATAAAGTGCTGCGGCTAGTATAACCTACACCTCGAGGACGAGTTTAAGTTCGGCAATAGGCTACTAAAAGGTCTAGAACTAGTCTCTATACCGGGGCCAGATTCTAGACGAGGGATCGCATTCGCCTTTATTAACTAGTAGGCGTAGTAGAAAGCTAAGGGCCGATTTAATAACTCGAAGCTCCTTAAGTTCTTACTACCTATAGAGTTTTATATGTCGCGAGACATATAGTACTAGCTCGCTTTACTCTTCGCTACTATAAAGAAGATTACCCCTATTAAGCCCTAGAAAGACATCTTAGAAGATATAGCTCTTAAGAAGGCGCCGTTGCTCGTAGGCTAGTCGAGGAAGGATAATATACCGTTATTACTTATAGAACTAAACAACTTCGGTCCAACAGTCTAGTCGGTATAGGATAGTAGGAAGAAGGCTAAGGAGTAGAAGGAGCTTAAAGTCGAGGCTAAGAGGAAGGCTCGTAAGAAGGCTAAGAAGGAGGCTACGAAGGCAGCGACTAGACGTAACGTAAGGGGCGGTGCACCTTCTCGTAAGGAGATAGATAGACGTCGTACGAAGAGTTAGAAAGACATCGTCGGATCGCAACTCGCTAACACCTTAAGAGTCTAGGCCTAGATTAATGTATAGAGCTAGAGCTAGCGCTAGCGTACATAGAGCTAGAGTTAGGGTTAGGGTTAGGGTTAACGATAGACTATATAGTTCGGTAGTCTTATAGGCATCGCTTCGGCTCTACCGGTAGGTTCGACATCCGTAGGTCTATCTACCTCTATAGGGCTATCTACCTCTATAGGGCTATCTACCTCTATAGGCTCTATAGCGGCTAAGCGTTCGCGTAAGGAGGATTAAGTAGCTATAGCTATACCCGTAGCTATAGGATTACTAACTCTACGTCGCCGTATACTCTCGCTAGCTATAGTCGGCAATGCCGAGATTACGACTAGTCTAGAGGCTTAGAACACCCTTAAGACTATCGTTCGCACTAGTAAGCGTAGTCGTAAGATCTCCTTTACCGTAAAGAATCTATAGGGTGTTAACCGTAATAGGAGTCCGAGGCGTTAAGGTAGTAGACGTAGTCGTAGTCGTAGAGATAAGGTCGGAGAGAACGTATCGAAGAAGTAGTCCTTAGAGAAGTAGTCGTCTACTAAGTAGGGCAGAACAGAAAAGCGTTTAATTAAATCGTCTCCGTATCTTCTATATCGTTTATACTATCTATGCCTATCTACTTTAAGCTCCTATATAACTTATTATTCTAATAGTACTAGCGTTTTTGTTCTAACTCTAGCGTTATTGTTCTAATAGCTTATTATTTGTCGCATTCGTCGTATCGAGTCGGTCGCGGTCGGTCGTTTTTAGTATAGGGCTCGGAAGGGTTCGTATCGTAGCGGTTATACTATAGTCGGTCGATATATATTATGTTATATTATATTATATCGATGTAGTATAGTATAGAATAGATAGTCGAGTCTATACGAAAATAGTAGGGCATACGCGGGTAGAAGGAGGAGGCGGGAGTATCCGCCTACGTATAATACTATTATTCTACGTACAGATCGTATTACGTCCTCTAACCTTCCTAAATAACCCCGAATCCTCGACCTAACCTTTTATCTTAAACTCTATCTATAGATCTAGTCTTCTACTATCGCAATCTTCCGTCTAGCATTTCGTTATACTAATATAACGATACGTTAGTATAACGAGCACTAATTCCGAATCTACCGACAAATCTCGACCGACCGTAATATATCTACTACTTTCGTATTATTCTATAGATTTAGACTTCGTTATACTAATATAATAACACGTTAGTATAACGAATCGCGTTAGTATAACGAAATTTTAAGGGCATAAATGTTTAGCGAATCCGTCGGCTATCTAGAAACATAGAGGTTATCTAGAAATATAGAGGTTATATTAAAACAGTTAGAGTTAGACAAGTAGATAGACATATATACTCTCTCTCTCGATTCTATAGCTACGGAGACTATAATTACTCGCACTTCTCGCTCCCTAGCCGATAGCGCGAACACTTTATAACATTATAGCGCCTACCCTTAAACTCTATACTAGCCTACGCGGTGTATACTATATAGGGACTAGTACTAGCTCTAAAATAGCTCTCTCGAGCAACATATCGACGATAAGGCGGCCGTCTCGCCTTACTATATCCTTCCTTAATCCGTACGACGTACGACAACCTTCGCTGCTCTACCGCGGTTAAATTGTCCTAACCCTTGTTCTCTATACGCTTAGTATACTATCCTAATCTTCGCGGCTAGTATAGCTCGGCCGTACGAGCGCGCTATCTACCGCCGCGTTGTAGCTACTACTACTATTATTACTATTGTTACTACTGTTACGGCTATAGCTACTGTTGCTATTACTACTACGGTTGTAGAGGAGGCGCTAGGGCCGGAGGTAGAGCGAGCTCTTCTTCTTCTTCTTCTTCCTTATCTAAGGGCACCTCGAATAGGTCGGAGGATTACGGCGGCGGCGAGGTATTACGGCGGCGGCGGAGGACAGGTCGAAGACGGCTAGAGGCCGGAGCTCTTAGTAGAGATAATAGCGGTACTAGTAAAGGAGAAGGCAGATCGAAGAAAGGTCGGAAGGTAGGAGTAGTAGGTTCTTCTAGTTACTCGGTATATGCGGCTACATCGTCTAGCAATATATCTAAGTCGACTTCTTCGAATAGGAGAGAAGGGCGCGACATCTTAGGTAAGCTAGTAGTAGTACGTAATAAGAAAGAAGAAGAGGAAGTAGAAGTAGTAGGTAGTAGATAAGAAGGATATATCTAGACTAGAGCGGTTTCTTTCTATTGTCGACAATTAGACTTATTATTCTAACGCTAGAGTTATTGTTCTAGCTTTACTCTCGATTTAGCTTTACCCTCGGTGTCTAGTTTCTTATATTCTAGTTTCTTACACGGGTCTTTAAACGGTCTAGCAGCTAGCGTTATTGTTCTAGTAGCTAGCGTTATTGTTCTAGTAGCTAAGGTTATTGTTCTAGGTAGTAGACGAGCATAAAGACAATACTACTAATTTAGACTTATTGTTCTAAGAGTAAAGGATACGAGGACGAGTTAAATCGAAGTTACTAAACACTAAACGCTAACTCTATTCTACTACTACTACTACTACTACTACTACTACTTAAACGTATTAAACATCGCCGCGGAAGCGGCAGCGAGTATACTTCCCTACGCCTAAGCCTTTATCGAAGACGGCGGCATCGGTAGGCGTATATATAAGGTACGGGGTTAGTTTACCCCGGCCGGTCCTCGCTCTATACTCCGAGTACGACGGTACGCGCGCGACACTAACTCTTTCTTCGAGGCGAGTAACGTACGAGATCTTACGCTACTACGCCGGTTTTATATTGTCCTACCCTCCCTTCTTATTTATATAGCGCCCGTAGTACGCCGTAAGATTAGTAGGCTCGTAGAGCCGAGCGCGACCGCTACTAATAGGCCGGCCGATAGTAGTATTAGAGGGGGTAGAGGGTAGCCTATTATACGAGTTAGTAGATGTCTAGTCTATATATAAAATTAGAACTTACGGGTAAGAGGGCAGAGAGGGAGAGGGAGAGAGAGAAGGCGAGCCGCTACCGGAGAAGCTAGCGAAGCTAGTATTATCGTCGTCGTCGTCGCCGCCGAAGATAATATTGTTGTCGGAAGAGGTAGCGATAGGCGGAGCGAACGAGAAGGAGGGAACCGCGGGAGGGACAACGTTACGGCTAGAGCGAGTAAGACGAAGGCGGCGCGTAGTACGTACGCGGCGAATAGTAGTAGTAAGGTCGGCGAGGCGGCGGATCTTATCGCGCCTACTTTAAGTTAGCGCCTAATAACTAGCGACTAGATAGATAACTTACTTAGCGATACTAGTAGTAGAGCGGCTCTTAGTCGAGCTCGTAACGAACGGGAAAAGTTAACGTACCTAATAGGTAGCGAGACGAGATATAGCGAAGGCGGCGCGGCGGATACTAATAATAATAATAATAATAGTGCCTACGATAGGTATCGGCGGAGCTAAAGAAAAAAAGAAGAAACAAACGGCGGCAGTAGTATTATTATTATTACTACTGTTATAGGTAAGGGAGAAGAGGAAGAAGAGACGGCGATAGAGCGGACGATAAGGTTTTATTAGTAGACGACTTACTTCCTTACTATTATAAGAAACCGCTATTAAGAAACCTTATAATAGCTATTACTTTACCTACCGACCGACTTTAGTATTACTTTACTCTATTATAGCGTTTTAGTATTTTAGCCTAAGGTTTCTGTTCTAGTACGAAGGACTTACTGTTCTAGTACGAAGGACTTACTGTTCTAGCACGAAGGACTTATTACTCTAGTATAAGGTTATTACTCTAGCATAAGGTTATTGCTCTAGCATAAGGACTTCTTGTTCTAACATAAAGGACTTATTGCTCTAGTTTTAACTACTTCTATTTAACTACTTCTATTTAATAAGCGAGCATCCTTATCGAGTAGCCTTATCGAGCAGCCTTATCGAGCAGCCTTATTAAGTAGCCTTATCGAGTAGCCTTATCGAGTAGCCTTATCGAGTAGCCTTATCTAGCCTCGCTACTTAAGCCTCGCTACTTAATCCTAGACTATCTCCTCTACTACCGAGGTCCTAGTTATCTCTACCGCTAATAGCGTCGTCGTCTCTACTAAGATCTTACTAAATGTACTTATCGTCTCTATCGCCTAGCTCTAGATTACCGAAGTCGCTAAAGTCCTCCTCCTTACTATCCCTAATAGGTCTAGGTATAGTAGTAATACCGAACGCGAAGAGCTTATTAGTAACGTTAAAGTCGTTAACCTTCGACATAAGGAGCTTAATTCCGGCCTACTAGATGTCGTCTAAGAGGGCGCCGGTGCGACCTACTCGAAACTTAGCTAGACCTTAGTCGTAGAGCTAGCTAGCGTAGCTAACGATCTTAGCGGTAACATCTTTAGCGGTATAGTAGGTAGTAAACTAAGCACCGAAGCTACTAAAGGTCTTCTTTAGGACACGAGTACACTTACGTATTAAAGCGGCTCTACGTATCGTCTTAGCGAGGTCGTAGGTCGAATTGCTATAGTGTTTAATGTCTACGGAGTAGTCGGCGTTGTCGAGCTCTAGCTACTCGTCCGAGGCGACCGCTTTACTACGGATACCGGACTAGTTAACGACGCTAGATACGAGAATGCCGGTCTAGAGGCATAGATCGACTATATCGTAAAGTAACTAGCTAAGGTAGATTATCTCGCGGCCGTAGTTACTCTATCCGGCGCCGAGGAAGTTAATAACTAGGCGGTTAACGAGACGACGTATGTAGCCGATGTCCTCGTTACGAATAGCCTAGGTAATAGTAAGGAACAATTCGGTCTCTTAAAGCATTCTATACTATGTTATAAACACCGGATCGGCGGTCGTAGGATTAGTACTACTAACACCTACCTACGCCTTAGTAGTATATACGTTCTAGTAGATTGTCTCGATAATATCTAAATACTAGTTAGGCCTTATAGTATTAATAGCGCGGCGAAGGGCATCGATCTCGTTCTTATCGCCCTCGCGCGAGAATATACGTCGACCTCTACGGCTATAACCGCCTATACGACCTCTACGAGCACTACCGCGGCTACGAGCATTAACTAGCGCCGTATAGATCTCTCGATCCTTTAACTCCTATATAAACATAGCTACATTACGAGACTAGAAACCCTTCTTTACGACGCTCTAGAGAATAAAGAACTTAGGGTTGTGCTCTAATAGCTACGTAGTACTAAAGTACGACATATCGAGTATAATACTATAGTCGAGATGCTCGCTAGCCTTGTTCTTGCTCTAATAGGTGCGCTTAATAGTATAGAGGTTGTTTATCTTAATATGCTACTATACTAGTACTAGAAGTATCTAGTCCTTCTTATCGTATAATAGTTCGCTCTCGACTATCTCCCTTATTACCGTACGCGCCCTCTCGATAGTTATTTAGTTACCGTAGATTAGCTAGAGTCTACCGACCTTCTTAATTACGAACTCTTCCTTCGCGAACGCTAGGAAATTTAAGATAATATTATCGTAAACTACGAAGGTACCCTTAGTAGTAGACTCGTCGTTGTTAGAGACTAGCAACAATAGTCTAATAGTCTCTTTATAGTCTAGTTCGTCTAGGATCGGCTAAGTAGGGCGACTACGGTTACTAGACTCGAAACGAGCTTTAAGTACGTCCTCGCCGACAATGTATACGATAGCTTAATCGATATACTACAACGCGGTTATATAGTCGACTATAATGTCCTTCGCTAGATTAGTAACAAACTTATTCTCGATGTCGTCGATAGTCGGCTATAGATTCTTCTTCGATAGCTTAGGCTTACGTAGGACGTCGTTTATAGTCTCCTCGCTAGCTAATCTCTCTACGATGTCGTTAGTAAGTAGAGGAGCCTTATAATTAACTATGCCCTTATTAATATTACGCGGGATATACTTACATTCGGCGATGTATAAGGTAGTTATATTTACCTACTCGTTTTTGTCGCTAATAGTCTACTCTTTCCTCTTCTACTATCGGTAGAAGTTATCGTAGGTAAGGAAGATTTAGGGATTGCGAGCTATAACTTTAATAGCCTTCTCTTAATAGTCTACGTTCTTATCGGCTAGCCTCTAGATAGTCTTGTACGATACGACGACACTAGTACGGTTAAGGATCGAGATAATACGGCTCTTAATACCGCTCGACACTATAAGTAGTCCGAGAGCTACGGGCATCTAGTTCGATCGCTTTATAGTAATAGAATAAATAAGAGTAGTCGTAATTAAGATACTACGCTTAGCTACTAATTCGAAACGGTCCTTAAAATTAGCCTTATAGTTAGCCTACTTAAACCGATCGTTCGGAAGCAGATAGTTATTTAAGAGGCTGTCCTATACCGGCGCATAGCTCTTAATAACATCGCGAATTTAATTTAAGTCCAGCTCCTTTATACTATTCTTAGGGTTGTACTTATCGAAAAACTTCTTACTAATAAGCTTCTTTAGTTAAGAGCGCAGCTCCTTAGTACTAATTAGGCCCTTACGACCTAAAGCTTTCTAGATAATAATAATCCGGCCGCGATATATGCGAGTACCTAGCCTACTATACTATATACGAACTAGCTCGCGGAATCTACCTATACGTATACCTTTAAGTAGAGTTATAACTTCCTTATACTTCTGTTCGTATGTACGTAGTAAGGCTCGCTAAGGAGGGCGAGGAGGGCCGAAGGCGCTAGGAAGCTTAGGCTTATTATCCTTATCCTTATCTATAGGGTCCGGAACATTATTATCCTTATCGTCCTTATTCTCGTCTCTCTACTTCGTATTCGGATCCTTACTAGTACGCTACTCTACTTCTAGCTCGTCTTTACTTAGCGCCTTATCGTCTTCCTCCTTAGCTTAACGAGTAGCTAGAAGAGTAGCCGCGGTAGCCGAGCGAGTACGCTAAAGTCTAGTACCGGAGAGATAAGTATTAGCTAGGCTATCGGACAGTATCTAATTTAGATCGCTACGCGGATCTTAGAGGTCCGCCGGGACACTAGAGAGGTCTAATATCTTACGCTCTATATATAAGATATATACGCTATATCGAGCTGTCGGTAGAAGAGGTTTAAGGAGTAGTTTAGGGATTAGTATCGATAGATTGTTAGTAAATCTAGCTTTAGGTATTTACTCGCCGAACGGCGTCGATTCTAGAACCGCCCTTTAAGATTATAATAATCCGAATATACTACTATAATGCGTAGCTCGAGATAAACAACCTCGTCTACTTAAATGTATAGATATACGTAGTTAAAAAATTAACCTGTTTACGAACGTCGAAATCGTTCTAATAGCCCGTCTTATTAGTAGACCCTTAGTACTCGAAAAGGAATCCGGCGCTCTTATTAGTTTAAATACTAGCGCAAAGCTCTAATACCGCGTACCCGCGCAGCGGGTTACGCTAAAAGCTAAGTTAGAACAAAAAGGAAGTTATACTAGAACAATAAAGAAGTTATACTAGAACAATAAGGAAGCTACCTTAGAATAATAACAATATACTACCGCCGAGATTTATTAAGAGCCCAAGGGTCTGCGAAGGAGATAGCTAATGAGCGCGTATCGCGGTATGCAAATCTAGGTACCTTGTACTACCTTATGTATCGCTAACGATCGACGCTAGTACTAGATTACGTGATCTCGACCGACCTCGAATCTTCCTTCTGCTGAACAATTTTCACAAGCCAAGCTGTTTCTCAGCGTGGGATGTTTCCGAGGTCAGAAGAGCACAAGGATACCATGATCGGAAACATTCCTACTGCGCGCCGCGCGCTTGAGCTCTGGGATTAGTACTGTGTTATCCGGCTGTTCACCGCTAGTCGCCGCAGCTGGACAAGGGAAGCTAAGAGCCATGAACGAATCGGTTGAGTTTGAGTTAGCATGGTTTCCGATGGACCACCGCCCTGCCTCTGGACGTGGTCTCATTGTTCTACAATTGATACGAACAGTGCACGAGGGCAGGGATGGCTGTCGCGGATCAAGATAGTGTGGCTTCCCATGAGCCCAGCCAAGACATAAAGAGAGATCGAGATTCCGGTTCCAGGGATTTGAACGACGAGGCGACCCCTCTGCTCACAGATACACCACGGCAATCGGAGTACAAGACCATAAAGGTGAGGTCTCGAACTTGTGCTGCTCATACTTGGCGAAGCTGATGGATTATCTCAGCAACGACCAGAGGACGAATCGAATGCAGACCCGGACTCATTGGAACGATGTCTCTCGTCCGGTCCGCAGCTGTCGAAATCGGTATGGGCCACCATCTCAGTCTTACTGCTCGGAGTCTTCCTCTGCAACGCAGATACAACACTGGTCCTCGCAACATATGGCCTTGTTGCCTCGGACTTTGACGATCTGGAGTCAGGCTCATGGCTGGTATCCGCTTTCATCCTGGCACAGTGCGTCGCCCAGCCTCTCTATGGGAAGCTCAGCGATATCTATGGCCGCAAAGCTTGTCTCCAGGTATCCTACATCATGTTCGCCGTTGGAACGGCGGTTGTGGGCATCGGACAGTCCATGCCGCAGGTCATTTGCGGGAGAGCCATACAGGGAGCAGCAGCGGCTGGCATGACTGGTATGGTTTCTATCATCATCACTGATCTGGTGCCCCTCAGTGAGGTGGCGTCATTGAGGAGTTATGCGAACATCGCCGCGACGACTGGGCGGAGTTGTGGAGGTGTCGTTGGAGGTGCTCTGACGCAGACTTTGGGCTGGAGATGGTAAGACTTCACACTGCTATCTCGAGATTGTCAAGACTGGCTGATGACAAATCGTAGGGCGTTTCTGGTGCAAGTTCCCGTTGTATTGCTCACCAGCGCCCTCGTGCAGTGTAGACTAGATCTCCCAGCCAAGCACGATCCAAGCCAGACAAGCTGGCAAAAACTCCGCCGCATTGATTTCACCGGCTCCCTCTTCCTCAGCGCCGTCATCTTCTCTGCATGCTTCATCCTCGACATGGGTGGTCAAAAGTTTGCTTGGAACTCAGTCGTCATCATCGGCATGGCAGTCGTGTTTGTGATTTCCTGCATCGCTTTCACCATCTCCGCAAAAGTCGTCGCAGAACCAATATTCCCACTCCGCCTCTGGACTCAATACGCCGCGGTGACAAATTACCTGGTCATCTTGACCCAGATGATGGGTCAGTTCTCTCTCACATTGATGGTCCCACTGTACTTTCAGGCCACCAACAGGTCCTCTCCAGCTGCAGCGGGGGCATACTTGATCCCCTCTTTCGTCGGGAATCTGTTAGCAGGCCTCATCGCCGGATACTGGATCAAGCGCACCGGGTGGTACAAGGTGCCCACCGTAATGGGACCAGTGATGTGTATCCTGACCATGTCGTTGTGCTACTTCACCTGGCAGGGACATACGACGATTCTGCAGGATCTTGCGATATTTCCGGGAGGATTCGCGGCAGGTCTGGTGTCCAGCTCGGCATTTGTTGGCTTGGCAGCCGGTGTGGCGAAGGAGGACCTGGCGATTGCGACTTCGGGGGCTTATCTGTTCTTTGGTATTGGAGGCATTGCGGGTACCAGCACTTCTTCGGCTGTCTATCAGAATGCTCTCAAGTCTGGTCTTGAACAGGCGCTCGATGGTGTCGAAGGCGGATCGCAGGTGAGATAAACGAGTTGTCCGAAGGGCATGGCGTGAGCTGACTTGTCTGTCCTACAGATCATGCGGCGAGCACTTGGAGATATCAAATACATTCAGCATGCGAGTGATGATATCCGAGAGCTGGTCCTGCCGGCGTTTGTGCATGCCTTTCATCAGGTCAATCGTGAGTGCAGGAAGTGTCCGTGAAAGAATCAGGCTGACGCGGAATTACAGTGATGTCCCTTGGATGCGCATGTGTCGGGCTCGTAATAGCCATCTTCTCGCAGCAGAAGTCTATCCTCGAGGGTCAATAGCGAACAACGGTATGCATATCTGCGTCCACTTACTCCGCACCGCTTAGGCTCATCTGCGGGACTTCGAAATTAGGCTAAATCGAAGGCATTGAGCGAGCCCATATAGATGTAAATGCTGCGCCCATTTCTCTCCCTTTGGCGTTCTTTTGCATCTCATCGGTCAACGAGGAAAGTTGCATATTCCGTCCGATCTGCAGATATGGCACCCCACGCGGACACAATACCGACGCCGGAGACCCCGTCAGCCGGAGCCGCGAATGGCAGACCCCATAAACACCTTCGGGTTTCGGGCGCAAAGATCGTCGACGAGTCCAACGACCGTGTCATGCTCAAAGGCACAGCTCTAGGAGGCCATCTCAACATGGAGAACTTCATCACCGGCTACTCCGGCCACGAACACGAGCACCGCGCAGCCATGGCCGAGATCCTCGGCGACGAGAAAGCCGCATACTTCTTCGATCGATTCATCCACTACTTCTTCCGGGACGAAGACGCAGAGTTCCTCGCATCGCTTGGCCTCAACTGTCTGCGAGTTCCGTTCAACTACCGACATTTCATCGATGATCAAGATCCGGCTGTCATCAAGCAGTCGGGTTTTGCTCTGCTCGACAATATCGTTGAAATTTGTGCTCGACATGGGCTGTATGTCATTCTTGATCTCCACACTGCTCCTGGAGGACAGAATCCGGACTGGCATGCCGATAGTGGTGTTTCGCGTGCTCAGTTCTGGGACTTCAGGATCTTCCAGGACCAAGCGATTGATCTGTGGGTGGAGATTGCAAAGCATTATGCTGGAAATCCGGTCATTGCTGGTTACAATCCTTTGAATGAACCAGCGGACTCGAAGCACACTCGACTTGTGGCGTGGTATGACCGCGTGGAGAAGGCCATTCGTAGCGTTGATCCAGATCATATCCTTTTCCTTGACGGCAATACCTTTGCCATGGACTTCTCGCACTTCGCCTCGGTTTTGCCAAATACGGTGTATGCTTGCCATGATTATGCGCAGCTCGGCTTCCCGATCCCTGGCCAAGCTCCATATACCGGTACCTCCGAGCAGAACGCCAAACTCCGCAGCACATTTGACCGCAAAGCAGAGTTCACACGGAAACACGGCGTCCCGCTCTGGAACGGCGAATGGGGTCCCGTCTACTCGGACGAACGCAAGGACCCCAACGGCGCCGCCACAAACAAAACCAGACTAGGTGTCCTCCGCGAGCAACTCAACATCTACGCGGAAACGCAGACAAGCTGGTCCATCTGGACGTACAAAGACGTCGGATACCAAGGCATGGTCTACGCCTCGCCGGACTCCCCATACCTGAATCTCATCGAACCCTTCATCGCGAAGAAACAGGCTCTCGGACTGGACTTCTGGGGTGTGGTCGATAAGTCTGGTGTTGCGGGCACGTATGGGCCGTTTCTGAGGGATTTGAAGGAGAAGGTGCCGGAACATTTGAGGAACTCGAAGTATCCCCCGCATTGGTCGTTTGAGAGACAGGTTGAGAGGGTGGTGAGGGAGTGTTTGATGAGCGAGTATTTGGGGAAGGAGTTTGCGGAGTTGTTTAGGGGGAAGACGTTTGAGGAGATTGATGAGTTGGCGGGGAGTTTTAGGTTTGAGAGCTGTGTTAAAAGGGATGGGTTGAATGAGGCTTTGAGGGAGGATGCTGCGAGGAGTGTGAAGTAGAAGTCGTGCCGGTAGTATATCATCTCGAGCTGCACGCCCAACGCCCTGTCTAGCAGCCAGTTCTTCACGCCGGGAATACAGGCGACCACGATAAACAGGCCCTTAATCCAGATTGGCGTGGACGAGAGGTGCGGATAGATGTCTCGATCGAGGACCGCGCTGCACAGATTCCGATGCAAGGCCTGATCAGCTTCGTACTCGACCTTGAGCGGACGTGGCTGGGAGGCGATCCTGCTGCGATGCCGTCCAACGTGCTGATTGATGTCGAAGATCTGCCACGAGCTGCCAAAGAAGTGGGAATAGTCGGCTACGCGGCCATCGGCCTGGATGGTGGCAACGTAGAGCTGAAGATCCCCTTCAATACATCGTAAGCGTTTCCCGTCGAGATGGCTGTTGTGCCAGTGGTAGGGCATGGACCAATTGCTTTCGGAGGGAATGGTGATGGTGATGTGTGCTGGGTTGGAGAAGTCGAAAGTTGCTGCGTTGGGGGGAGGGAGAGGGAAGATGTCTGTCGTTGTGGTGCTTGTACGCTTCATTTTCGCGGTGGTGTGTCAGGGCTGAAGCTGTTGACTTTGAATGAAGACCTTGTGGGCTGTGCTGTGCCTTTCAAGCTCGGCTCTGAGGCTACGGCAGGATGTCGTAGCAAGACGCGGATGAGTATATCCGCTTGTCAGGCTCCAGCCTTGAGATCCAGACGACGGTGATCCGTGGTATGCATGTCTGGGGACTTCACCACATCGTCGCTCAGGATGTTCGGCACGACATCGGCTTGGAGGGGCTGAAGAGCATCCGTGTTATGTGCAGCGGGTTTCTATATCGAGTTCAAGGACTTGATTTTACCTACCTTGGGTTACGAAAGTCTTCGAGCGCTTCGCAGGCGAGGCCCGACTTGTACCAGCCGGAGATATTGCTGCGCCGCAGACGATCGGACATCAACATATTCGCGCCGAACTCATTGTCGTGATGCTCATGTCGATGAGCCTCGATGTTGACGGGAATGTGAAAGATGTCAACGAGAATGTGTCGATGAAAGTCAAGGAACTGAGGTGCGAGCGAAGAACATTTTGTATTCGCCCGGCATTTCGTCCGAATTTCGTCCGGCCAGGACACCCTCAGCTTCGCCTCAAACGCGAACACTCCACGAGACAACAATAACCATCAATCATTAACACAAACCTACACCAACATCCTACTAACACCAATTCATCAAACAGGCTTTTGCCCGGCTTGCATCCTCCCACCCTCCCACTCCCCCACCCTCCCATCAACCATCAAAAATGCTCTCCCGCCCTCCCACCAAAATCTCCCTAACAGCCGACGACATCCTTGCCTTTGAAGTCCGGAAAGCAGCCCGAGAAGCCGAGAAAATGGACGTCGATCGTAGTAGACCTGCTGTCTCATCGCAGAAAGCGAATGGGACCGCGGGGACGTCGGCGCAGGCGAAGACGAGGGAGGAGAGGATCGGGGTCGGGAGTGGACGGGGTTAAATGGCTGGAGTGGTAGGTGTGGTGGTATATTGTGTGCGTGGTGTGTAGATTCTGATGGTTACTGACTTGTTGCAGATTGGATGAGTTTATGACAAGATCGTGTTGGAGGGTTTGGACGATTGGCGGAGGTATGGTCGAGCTCGATTGCGAGCAGCCATAGCTTCTCGCTGACGATAAATGCAGACACATGAACGGAAATGCCAGATTTTGATATTGGACACAGACAAAGGAGAAGCCAGGGAGATTGACGCTGGCGCATTGCCGACACAGCTCACTCATGCGTGCGCAGGCTTGGACGGCAGGAAGCTATACACGCCGCGATCTGACTGTGAGGACTTCGAGCGGAGAGCAAAGCTGCTGTGCATGTCGAAATGTCCATCAAGGTTGCGATCTCATCCTACACTACATATCCGGCGCACTGCCGGTCCAACCTCCTATTCATCGTTTCTCCCCTTCATGACTTCCTCACATCCTCTTCTTCTCCGGCCCAGCCCATTTGATCTCATACGTCTCAATGCCATCGTGTCCACCTTGCCAATCATGCTTGTGGAGTCCAAATCCTTCCGCTTCGGGCTGTGGGATGCGCGGGAAGATGCCCATCTTCAAGATGACCTTGCCGGGGTACAGCTTCGTGACGGAACGAATGGGACTATGCGGCAGCAATGTTAGTACCCCTCGCTCAATGACATCCCAAGACCACCATGTCAATCCGCAACCACATACTTCCCATCCGTCGAACAAAAGCTCCGAAACACCGACCCTCCACTCAACGTATCCTTGTCCTCATACGTCTTCAGTGTGCCATCTCGATCCTCAATTTTGACCTTCTCTTCTTCAATCATCAAGTTGGAAGCGACGTAGGACCCGGCGACTTTGCGGCAGTTGGCGCAGTGGCAGAGGTGGCCGCGTTTTTTGGTGAAGAGTTCCGAGTCGGTGATTGTGACGGTTATGCTGCCGCAGAGACAGGTGCCGGTGAGGTGGGTGGAGAATTTCGAGGGAGAGTGGGAGTTGGGGTTGCCGGTTGGTTGTCTGGCTGTGGCTGTGGCTGAGGTGGGCGTGTCGGGTGGGGAGAGTGGTTGTGACATGATATGGTTGTCTGTGTGGTCGGTGGAGGATGGACGGTAGTATGGAGCAGTCTGTCCGGCTAGCTTGGTGGTATAAGCAGTACAGCGAAGCCGCTGGTTTGATGTAATGAGGAGACTTGGTAATCATTACCTACCGATGCTCCTTCCGACCTACTTTACCTTCACCCGAGGAGGAGGAGCTGGACCGACAAGCTCAGCTTCTGTCCTAGCCGTTCAGGCGAGAGGAGAGAATCATTGCATCCGTTCAGTCAGGACGACAATCCGGAAGTCGCGAAAGCTTGTAGCACGTAACGGTCGTTCCCTGCCGTCGCTTCGATCATGCGAGTGTGAAGATGGTGACAGCTGACAGGACTCGAGGATCTCCGGATAAATAGACTTTGCCGGTCGCGCCAAGACCATCGCGTCAACGCGTCTTCCTCCGGAGTCCGAACGGCCGACCGTGCACTTCAACAACTTCACTTACCTCGCCATTCCCGGACTTCAACACATTCACGTGATGCGCTCATCTCGCTGCAATGATTGACAGCGATGACTTCGGGATTGACGACGACGACACCGAATTCCTCGACGCTGCCACTCAGATAGCAGCATCTCAACATGATGGCTTCGATCTATCCCCGCGACCCGCCAAGCGGCAACGCATGAGCCCTGCGCCAGAAGACGAGATCGAGGACGATGAATTTCCTACGAGCTATGCCGGGCCTGGAGGCTTCACTCAAGCTTCCAATATGGACTTCACACAAGCCGAGCAGGATGAGAATGCGGACCCAGACATCGACGAGGAAGGATACTACTTCCCGGGAGAGCTGGCGGCGGATCCCAACGCCGCGAAACAGTCCAAGTACAAGATCCACGTTCCTGCAAAGGGCGGCAAGTTTCCAGACATGGTATTTACTCAGACGCAACATGGCCTGGACGAAGATCCCACGAAGTTCAGAGGTGCGATTTGGAAGAGACCACCAAAACCGCCGGTCCCTGCTTTTGGCATGCAGAACAATGCAGCTGCGAACAATCGACCGAATGGGAATGGTGTTGCTGCTGGAGCGGCAATGAGAGGCATAGGAAGCTATTTCAAGTCCGCTGGTGCAGCACCTCCAGTCGAAGAAGACGATGCCGCCCTTGCTGCTCGCCCTCAGGCGGAAGAGGATGGATTGGGCCTCCCAGCTGCAAATGTACGACAAGGCTTTGCCTCGCGGAACAAGTTTCAGGACTACGACATGACCCAGGAGCTGGCCGATCTGCCCTCTGATGCTTTCTCGTCCTCATCACCGGAAAAGTCGCCAGCGAAGGGCGTCATCGAACTTTCGTCTCAGCTGGAACCTGGAGCAGGACCTCCGCAGCGACTACGAGGTCCTCAGGCCGGTCTGAAGCAGCTCACAATTTTCGGCCAACCTGCAACGCAAGGCATCACTGAATCACAAGCTGCGAAAAAGAGGCATGCTTGGCCACTGGCAAACAAGGACGAGCCACCTACACATCACAAGCTTGACGACAAGGAGATGCAATCTTGGATTTATCCTACAAATCTTGGCACGATTCGCGACTACCAATACAACATCGTCTCTCGCAGCTTGTTCCACAATACGCTTGTCGCACTTCCGACCGGCCTGGGAAAGACGTTCATCGCCGCGACAGTCATGCTGAATTACTATCGCTGGACGACCTCCGCGCAGATCGTGTTCATGGCACCGACAAAACCGCTTATTGCTCAGCAGTTGGACGCATGTTATGGCATTGTGGGGATACCCCGCCGCGACACCGTGTTGATGACCGGTGAGACGACACCTGGTCGTCGCGCCGAGGAATGGCTCGAGAAGCGAGTCTTCTTCATGACTCCGCAGACAGTAATCAACGATTTGAAGACTGGCATTTGCGACCCGAAGAGAATCGTTTTGCTGGTCGTTGATGAAGCGCACAAGGCTACTGGTGGTTATGCCTACACGGAGGTGATTGCATTCATGCGTCGCTTCACCAGCAGTTTTCGAGTACTGGCTCTCACGGCCACACCTGGATCTACCGTCGAGGCCGTCCAGGCTGTCATCGACAACCTTGGCATCGCAAGAGTGGAGCTCCGCACCGAGCAGTCGATCGACATCCGCCAATACACCCACGAGAAGCACACCGAGACCGAGGTCTTCGACTACAGCGAGGAACAACGCCGAATCATGGACTTGTTCTCACAAGCGGTCAAGCCGTCCTTGGAGAAGCTATGCAGCAATGGAGCATATTGGTCGAGGGATCCCATGGCCATCTCAGCCTATGGTTTGACGCAGTCACGACAGAAATGGGCGAGCTCTGAAGCGGGGCGCAAGGCACCAATGCCGGTCAAGGGGATGCTCAATGCCATCTTCAATGTGCTCTCCCGACTTGCGCACAATGTGGGCTTGCTCAAATTCCACGGCGTCGTGCCTTTCTACACCGGCGTTTTGAGCTTCGAGAAAGAGGTCACGAGCGGTCTGACCAAGAGCAAGACTGCCGCAGCGATTGCCAACAGCGAGCCTTTTGTCAGAATGATGGGCACGATCCGGTCGTGGACTAACAACCCTGATTTCATCGGTCACCCGAAGCTGGAGTACCTGCGAGAAGTCGTCCTGAACCACTTCCTCGACGCAGGAGAAGGTCGACAGGGAAGCGATGTGCCACCCAGTGCTACGAGGGTGATGGTCTTCGCGAGCTACCGCGACAGTACGGAGGACATTTGCCGAGTTCTTAAGCGTAATGAGCCAATGATTCGCCCGCATGTGTTCGTCGGTCAGGCGGCTTCGAAGGGATCTGAAGGGATGGATCAGAAGCGGCAGAATGCTGTCATTCAAGACTTCAAGAGTGGGAAGTACAACTGCCTGGTTGCGACCTCGATCGGTGAGGAGGGTCTGGACATTGGTACGGTGGACTTGATCGTCTGCTACGATGCGTCGTCATCGCCGATTCGAATGCTGCAACGTATTGGGCGCACGGGTCGCAAACGTGTTGGTCAAGTTCGCCTGTTGCTGATGAAGGACAAGGAGGAGAAAGACTACGCAAAAGCCCAGGACAACTACGCTTACATCCAGAAGACGATTGCAGACGACAGCAAGTATGCTTACCGTGATGATCAGAGTCCTCGAATCTTGCCGAGGGAAGTCAAGCCCATCGCCGACAAGCGACCCGTGGACATTCCACCCGAGAACAGCCAGCCGATCGACTTAAACGAGAGAGCTCGAAAAGGCAGAGGCAAGGCACCAAAGCGACCCCCGAAGAAGTTTCACATGCCCGACAATGTGCGCACTGGCTTTGTGAAGGCTTCGCGTATCGGGTCCGACGATGACGGGACGGAGGATGTACCTGTGGCCAAGAAGAAGACGGCCGCGAAGAATAACCCAGCTCCAGCTAAACGCCGCCAACCTCCACCTACACCCGGGCCTGAGATTGCTGCTTTGCCTTACCTCGCTGATGTTGTGTTGACCGATGCACAGCAGCGGGAATTGGAGACTGTTTATGCTCGGACTGCTGAAGATGGTGAAGATGCTTTGATCCAGCCTATTGATGCCGCGAGCCTCCCTGCATCCAGACTTGTTGAATTGGGACCAACGAAGTACATTCGCCAAAGCCGCATGGCTGAGCTGGTGCAAAAGACCATGCGAGCGATTCGTGACGTGGACAGCGATACACTCCAACGCCTGGAAGACAATCTGCATCTGAGCGATCTGGAGGACGCCGGACCAGCCCTGTCACGATTAGTGAAGCCGCTGGCAGAGCCTGCGAGGAGAATGTCTACGGACTCTGCCACAGCTGCGGATCGATCATCTCTTGCAAGCAAGCCCAGAGGTCGACCAAAAAAAGCTCCCGCAGTCGACTTGGACGAGTCCGACCCCGACGACCTTGAAACCGCGTCCCAACTCGCCCGGCCCGCTGCAAAGTCAAAGCCCGCCGCTCCGCCTGCCAGAAAGGTCGCATCACCGCCGCCAGAAGGCTCTGAACCCGAGGAGCCCATTCTACCCCTTCCTTTCTCACGTCTTCCACCACCGAGACCGGACCCCGTCAAACGCAAACGTGCCGCCCCGAAGAAGTCCAAAGCCGCAGCCGCCAAGCCTGCCAAGCCTCGACGCGGTGATGAGACTTCCTACGGAAGCGGCGCGCAAGAAGGCGCATCTTCCAGTCCGATTCCCTCGCCGACTCAGCGTGGTGCATTCGAGGAGCTGGGATCGGAAGATACCAGCGGAGCGGAGGAGGAGGAGGAGGAGCTGGATAGTGAAATGGCGGCTTGGATTGCTCCGAGTGATGAGGTGGTTGAGCCGCAAAGTTCGAGCCAGGTCGAGGAAGTCGGTGGGAGGAGAGGTGGGAGGTTGAAGAGGAAGGGAAAGGGAAAGGCGTTGGAGGATTTGATGGAGGAGAGTGAGGAGGTGGAGGATGGTGTTGCTCCGGTGGGAGGGGACGAGGAGGAGGAAGATGTGGACGGGTATAGAGGTGTGGTGCAGAAGGGGAGGCGCAGGAGGATTGTGGATGAGAGCGATAGTGATGAGTGAGTGAGCGAGTGTCCTGGCTTGTGGAGTAGATGTTATGACGGCGGGTATGGGTAGGGAAATGAATGACTTCTGCTATGTCTTGGCTTGATTGTCTGTCATGGTCGACTTTCTTAATGTTCTCCGAATACATTCTGTTCCATCCATCTAAGGTAACGTTACAATAGCCGTGTTCTGGGCTCATAAGATCAAGAAGTGAAGTCGTCGTGGAGTGATCGACCTTCTCGGGCGGGTAGTTCTAGCTGCCCCACATCCCGCCGCCAGCTCTTCCATTGCTCGGCGTTTGGGCCTCGAACTTCACCATTGAAACAACCACCAAACACCAACAACACCTCTCCACCCACACTCACACACAATGTCAGACCCATTCGACGCAGCACTGTACGCCCTCTCTCCCTCCTCTCCCTGCATCCACCCAACTAACCCCACTACCTCCCAGCGACCTCCTCCGCCGCCTCCCCCCCTCCTCCACAGCCACCAACCTCGCCGGCATCATCTCCCTCCAACCTTCCCTCGAAGAAGACCTCCTCTCCTCCGTCGACGTCTCCCTCACCGCCCGCCGCTGCCCCAAATCCGGCCGCGACTACCTCTGCTGCGACTACAACCGCGACGGCGCCTCCTACCGCTCGCCTTGGAGCAATGAATTCGACCCGAAGCCGGAGGATCCGGACGAGGTGGGCGAGTTGATTCCCAGTGGACGGGTGAGGAGGATGGAAGAGCAGTTGAATATGGGTGTGGATATTTATCGGGAATTGTATTATGAGGGGGGGGTTAGTAGTGCGTATTTGTGGGCGTTGGATGAGGGGTTCGCGGGGGTGGTGTTGTTCAAGAAAGAAACGACAGCTGGCAAGGAAGGCGGGTGGGATAGTATCCATGTGTTGGAAGTCAGCGAAGCGGCGACGAAGAGGAGTGCGCATTATAAACTCACTTCGACGGTGATTTTGGACTTGGGACTGCAGTCGAAGGAGGTGGACAGTTTGGAGTTAGCGGGGAATCTGACACGGCAGACGCAGCAGGATTTACCGTTGAGTGGACTGAGGGATGCGGAGATTGAGGGGTGTCATGTGGTGAATATTGGACGCATGGTGGAGGATATGGAGACGCGGATGAGGAATCTTTTGCAGGAGGTGTATTTTGGGAAGGCGAGGGATGTGGTGGGGGATTTGAGGAGTATTCAGATGTTGAGTGAGGTGGGGAAGGACAGGGCGGCGCATAAGGAGGTGATTGGGAAGATGAATCGGTAAATGAGGAGGAAGAGTTGGGGAGGAGGAGGGTTGTGGTCAGGATGAGTCTGCAATCGAGGGGAGTCTGCGATCAAGAGGAGTCTAGAGGGAGGAGGGCTGTGGTCAGGCGCAGTGCAGGCGGAGTCTGCGATCAGGAGGAGTCTGCGACGAGAGGAGTATGAACTGGTTCGCACAGATACAGAGACTAAAGAATTATGATCTCAGCACCGCACTTGTACTCTCTTCTCTCTTGAGGTCATCCACCGGAACCGCTATCTCCGCACTTCTTCAGGATCAACATTCTCGACAGGACCACCATCGCTGCCATCCATATCCCCACCTCAATCGTCTACGCCTCCACCCACAGGATGCTCCAGCGGGAAAAGCGGCATTCCTCTATCCCAAAGTCGCTGCACCCTCGTCGACTGCGACTGCCCATGGCTCCACTGTCCCAGCTGTCGATTCCAGAGCTCCATGCTCTCACGCTCCGCCGAAGTCGTCTCACCCACATCGCCGCCCTCTCGATATTCCGCACACTGCCAAAGCTGACGCTCCCTCGTGTCGTCGCAAAAAATCGCCGGCCGGCCATCGGCCATGAACCACTCGTACACCACCATCAAGCGGACATTGGGAATGTAGTGGTGAGCCCAGTAGAAATAGTCCCAGATCAAGTCTCTTGCTTCGATCCATCGGTTGTTTCAATTCTCGTTCTCGTTGTCGCGAATATCTCCGATGAGCCCCCATACGATCCAGACCCTGCGAGGTGTCATGTGTGGACGTCGGCGTTGCTGCTCGAGGAACTCCGCACCGATCGCTCGCAGGCGCTTGGCGAGGACGAAGTTGTTGTTGGGAGGGAGTGGGAAGACGGGCGCCCAGATCACGAAGCTGAGGTTCCTGTAGTAGTCCTCGGCGCATTCTTGGTAGAGTTGGGTGCAGGTCTGGATCCAGGACGAACATGGAGAAGTGTGCTTGGTCTTTGGAAGTCTGAGGTCGACGGTGATGTCGTGTGCGAGGATTCGATCGTGGATCTTCTGACGGAGTTCGAGGGGAAGGTCGAGGAGATGACAATTGGGCTGTGCGATCACGGCTCTTGTGAGCAGCGGATGGTCTGGCGGGAACTCGTGCGGAATAGGTGGAATGGTTGGACGGCGATGGTTCGGCTTGGGAGGAATCAGGTAGTACTCCGACGAGTCGATGCCGGTGAGTGCGTCGTGACAGGAGTCGCAACTTCGAGAGGCTTCGGTCATGAGATTGTTGAGTGGATGAGATGGCCTGGTTTTCCGAGGGAGAGGTTGCTGAGGCGATTGGTTCATCACTGGCATGGGCCTGTCCTTCTTCGAGCGTACGGGAATGGATGATCTGAAAGAAGTCGAAGGAGCGGGTTCATCGTGCGGCGCGTCGCCAGGAGCCCGAGTTGAGGCGCGTAGAGACGATGTAACTGGTTGACGCGGCGACGGTGGTTTGCTCGATGGACCTGGCTTGATTCTGGTTCCAGATGAACGCGGTGGACGGAGAAGAAGCGAACGCGGCATGTCCAGAGCATGTCGTAGACTTGACGAAACTGATTGAAGCCAACCTGGTATTCTGCTCTTCTCTTCACCACTTGGCGCTGGTCTGTTGTCCATTGCTTTTCGACGGAGTTGTCCCTGGAGCAGCGGCGGTGATTGACAAGAGTAGAATTGATGTTGGCCCGTCAGGAAATGGACAACTTTGGCTCCGTTCTTTTGTGAGCTTGCACGGACAAAGACGCATGTCCGATTGCCGGAAGACAAACCTTCACGCGTTTGGAAAGCGATAGATTACCGTGAACGCGCTGGAGCGAGAGAGCGAGGAAGCAAACATCATCTCACAACGCGAACAAACAATCAACGGTAGTCGGCGTGCTTCCATAGGTGATGTCTAAAAAAGCAACTGGCGGTGTACGGACGGCGATGTTCTTGGACCTTGGAATCCGTCACGACCGAGCACTCTCGTTGCCGAGAACATGTTTCTCAGACACGATACACGATCCGCAACTGTGGTACAGAGCAGCCGAAACCCAGGCGAGGGCACCCGCTGTCTCCCTCGGCGTACCTCTCTGATCTTAGTTGCTATGTTGTTCTAAATCGGACCTAGGTTCCTAGTCCGGTCCATACCACTCTTCCATACCAGGTGGCGAACCTCCAAGATTCCACGACTATTCTTGTGTCGAGGGTCGACGAGGGCCATGCCGTTGCTTGTTCCAGCGTATCGTGCTTATATCATCCTGGATGGCTGGCACAGAGACTCGACCACCGTCCAAGTGCGCAGTTAACCATCCCTGAGTCTCTTCCATATCCCTGTAGAAGTGCGCAACGCGGTGGTCGAGCATCTTCCAGCTGTAAATGGTTCAAATAAGGGTGTTGCCTCGACGAACCCAGGAAAAGTAGTGGACGATCACATCGCGTCTAGCTTTCCAGTGGGGAGTAGACTTTGCGATCGAAATGTCGTCGCCAGCCCTTACGGCGCTCACATCACCGATGATATCCCCGTGGACCTCAAGCTCGTTCATCGACATGTACGCATGCCGGCGTAGCTGCTTGAAGAACTGGGTCTCCAGCAATTTGAGACGATTGTGCAGCTCGTTTCGCACTGCTTAGCTCCAGTTGAAGAAACCTTCGCTACGAGCCGGGTTGAAGACAGGGACTAGGATGCGCAGGACTGGCCCGTGGCTATAGAAATCTTCTGCGCATTCCTGATAGATCTGGCTGCATGTTTGGATCCCGGATGCGCCTCGAGAGTGGTACTCCACCTTGGTAATGTAATATCGATGACTGTCTGAAGGTATGCATCGATCCGGAGACACGAACTGCAGCGCAGAGCTCGAAGCAGGGCGTTTGCAAGTTTTTTTTACAGCAAAGACACTCAATGAGCGAGACTGGGAGCAAGGCGTCGCCTGTGGGCACGACGCCTGCCTTATTCGCGACATGGAGCGCCCGCCGCTGTTGCATCTTCGAGGATGTACTGCAACACAGCAACTCGGAGCTAGACCTAGGCATACATCCGCCATGCCGTCTAAGCCCCTATATTCTGCGGTATGCAATCGCACGAACACTACGTTCTTGACTTCACAATGCTTCCCAAACAGTCATGTCGTACTATTATGGACCAGTTGGATTTGACATCGAGTTTTACGCTCTCCTATACCAAGTACGAGTGGACATTTGAACCCTAAAACGGACTCTTACGTAGCGAATCGATATCGAGGAGAAGATCCCAGAGCATGAACCGAGTATGGCCAAGTCCAATCGCACATTCATCGGCTCCAGTTTGTCTTTCACGACCCCGCCACGAATCCACAAGTTTCCGGCCGGCAGGCTCTTTGCTTGAGAAATGAACACCCGAAACGCATCGATCTTTGAGCATACAACTTGCTCTGTCGCAGCGAGAAACCGCAGGCGCGACATGCGTTGAGCAACAGATGGACCCTGATGAACAAGCCGGCGTTCTGAATACCGTGGCAGAGTGTTGGGCCACATCAGCTGTGGTAGCATCAAAGTAAACCTTCTCGGAATGACTCACAGATGATCAGCCACTTGCGCTCCCATAAGCGCGTTTCGCACTCGCAAACTCAGCTTCTCTTTCCTTCCCCCGTACATCACCGAATCCAAGATGACAAGCACCGACAGCGCTGCGCCAACGCTCACAACTCTCCCGGAAGAGTTGTGCCTGAACATCAGTGCGGTGAACAATCAATCGCACCAATCCGCAGGGTGCGGATTGTCCGGATTGTTAGCCATGTTGTAGATTGTCCGGCTTAATCAATCTATCCGGTAGTTATAGATTGTCTAGATTAAGGTAGATTAGTTAATCTGGATTAAGGTAGATTAGTTAATCGAGTAGTGTAGTAGTAGTAGTAAGGAGCCTACTATAGGTACCGCCGGAGGCTAGCGCGCCGTAGGCGGAGCGATTTTAAAGGATTAGTTAATCTATATATACTAGGATTAGTTAATCTAAGTAGATTAGAGGTATTGTTAGCGGTAGTAAGGGTAGTATTATTATAAAGGTATAGGTTAGGGTTAATTCGAAGAAGTCGTAAACCTAAGCGTAAACCCTAACTACGGAGCCTTATAAATCCTATCGATCCTATTAGTCGGGGAGCGCCCGGACTACGGGGGCCCCGCGTATATACTAGCGTAGAGCCGTATCTTAGCTCTAATCCGACTTTATATACTTCTTAATACTAGATTTCTCTACTAGGAAACCTATATATTATATTTATAGTAGGCGTATCGTAAAGAACTCGATTAGTACTTTCCTATAAAAAAAGAATAAGTATTATTAGGTATATAGTTATAGAGTTATCGAGTCTAGAAATATAAGAAGGTTTTAAGATTAAGAATTAGACT
>JYJE01005861.1:0-47615 GCA_000983655.1 Zymoseptoria brevis | reverse complement strand
TATGCTCTCGTGAAAGTGTTGCATTACGTAATCCGTTCACAGCGTGATCCGCTCTTCTATCATGCCAAGCGTCTGAGAGCAGGAATACTGTAAGAATGGCAAAAGGCGACACCGCCTCTGGATCTTGCACAGTCTGCGGCTTATATTCCTTCTAACAAATACAGCTTCTCACCATTATGGCGCCCGCCCAACCTCCAGAGCTTTCCATGCCGAGCTCACGGCATAAAGTCGGCCTTGTCGTGTGGTCCTATGGAACCTTTGTAGCCAGAGCTGCGAGTCTTACTTAAACTGCTCGTTCGAACCGCCACTGTCAAGTATATTATCCGTATTGTCAGCGGAGGAAGCAAATTGGGCACGGCGTTCAAGATCTAGCTGAAAGTCCGAAATTGCCGGATCAAGGCTATCGTATCCAGCGAGACATCGACGCTCGCCATAGCTTGGTCTTGCGTATTGTCGTGATGATGTTCTTTGCATGATGACGTTGTGGTTGTTGGGTTCAAGATTGAGCTTCTGCCGTAGTGGAGACGTAGGTATTGAAAGCGCTTCTTTTGTGGCTTCAAGTCGTGGGATTTCTGTCAGGCCAACCATGATGTCCATTTTCATCCAAGTCGGCGTAGTGGCGTGAGGGAGGGATCCATGGACGAGCCAGACCAATCTGCGCGACGAGGACATCAGCTTCTTGCCGAACCCAGCATAATCGGGAAGTCTTCTGCTCGATCAGCTCACCTTATATTAGCAGACCGACATTCCCTTCACCCTCCCTCGAACCGAACAAGTGCGTGATCCAACTCATTCTAATTGCTACGATCAACACACTTGCGCGTAGATCCTACATTGGCTCTCGCCTCAGACTTCTCTCGGCAAACGCAGACTCCTTTCACCAGTCGCAAACGACATTTGAGTATGTCATTTACCACCGTCGACCTCATTTGCGCCGTGAAAGGCAAGCTCAACCGGTTAGCTATCGTCTTGATAGCACCACTCACCACAGAACCGCTGCTCGCATCTGCCGTAACAGTCTCCTCGGATTAGCCTGAACCAATCGGAGAATAATCCACCTGCGAAATGCATCCGCTCCGTTTTCGACAGCGATCTTGCCGGCAGCTCGTCTTCGCCATCGTTGGCATGATCCTCCACCTTAGCCTTGCGCTCCGTGCTGCAAGACTTGAGAGTAGCCGTGCTGGTCGAAGCGTCGCCGCCGTCGAGCTGTCCGCCGGCCTTCTCAATCCTCCTCAAGGTGTTGCGCCATACCACCTACATGCTGTCGACGCTCGCAGACGTGAAGTCCGCGGTGATGTCGTGGGTGGGTCGATGGGTCTGCCATTTCCGCCTTCGATGTTGTCTTCGTGCATCGAGATATGATAGCTCGGATGACGGCGTCTACTGCGGTAGGAGTCGGCAGAATTGTTACGGGAAGCTTGGAGACTCTCGTTCTCCCGAATACGGTCCCGTTGCCGGTACGTGAGGTTCAGATTCTGAGAACGAAGAGGCAGGTCTTCGTTAGGCATCAACTCTTGGGGGTCGGCCGTGCTGTTAGTAAGTGAAGACATGGACTCGCCGGGCATGCGATTTAGCAGCGATTGAGATTGAGGGTCGCCAGGTGTATGGAGAGGATGAACGTTGTTGTGCGAATGGCCGTGAAGCTGAGTGGACGCTGCTGCTCGATGAGCCACTGCTTGATGGCAGCGATTCCGGTGGCAGCTGTGGTCCTTCCTGGAAGACTGTCTTAGGGCTGTACACGCTTGATGAAAGAGGCTTTGGCGTTGAACGCTCGGCTGTTGCTTCTCTGCGCTCTTGCTGAATGCGTTCTTGCTCAATGCATACTTGCTCGAGCCTGTTGCTGCGCGGCTCTCTCCCGTTTCATCTTGTCTGTGTTCATCCCTCGCCATAGCCAGAACCCGGTCCTTCTTGCCCATAGTAGCCAAGAATGCCCTGTCCGTAGTCTTGAAGGCGTGCGACGTCGTCGGCTCGCTTTCTCCTTGATCACGACGTCTGTATCAGCATCGGTGCTGCCGGTGTTCCCGTCTCCGTGCGAGGTTGGTCCTGGAGCCCATGGCCGACTCGGTCGTTGGCTTGGTTGTCGTACTCCGACAGCACGATCTCCAGTAGTCTCATGCTCGCAGCTGGCCGTGGTGTTATCGTCTGTGCGGCAAAGCTACCGAGTAAACTCGACGCCAGTAGTTCCGTGGTCGTGTTTTGTGAGAGCCAATCCGTGTCCGCGACGAAGATGAAGGCTGGTACGTCAAGCGCACAGCCAACACCATGACCGTGGACCACACTTCATGATCCGGTGTGTCGTCGCTTCTCTCCTTCAGCACACCGGATGACCAGTGCGATGCAAAGCGATCTGCCAGGACGCAAAAGGAGACCTTGGTACAGAAGCGGCAGTTTCTTTCCACGACCTGGGAGTCTCTGACTCTCCGAGCGTCCGCAGCTCGGGGGACTTCCAGTCAGAATGTAGCGAGAGAGGCTGGACGATCTCAGGAGGCAGCCGCACCTGTTTTGTGCCAGACCGTCGTCGCCGCTGGAGGTACCCTGGACGATATCGGCGAAGGTCTCGTTGGCGGTATCCACAGGTAACCTGTCAGCCGTCGAAGGTCTCGTCGCTGCCTCATCGTGTCGATGATCCCATCGGGCCTGTCGCGATATCTTACCTCCAGCCTCCGATGTCTCACTCCCTCCGCATCTTACCTCACCTCACCTCTACTTACCCACCTCCCTGCATACCTCCAAAACACCACCACCACAACCAGCCACAACTCCTCGTCGGCTCCTACGAGCACATCAGCTCAAGCACATCAGCTCAGGCGCGAGCGAGCGAGCACTCCCAAGCGAAATACTCCATGATCTCAACGAGGATCTCATCCCAGCCTCGAAAGGGAGACTCGTAAAATCGGGATCGATCGCAGGTCAAGCATTTAGCCTTTCACCAGGTAAGATACGCAGTAGACGTGGTATGGCAAATTGTTCTTGAGAAAAGTCTTCCTCTTCTTCTTGATGAACTTCCTGACCTTGCCGTCATCGCCGACTACGATCTCATTACTGGATGAGGCGTCAGTCTCGGGCTCTTCAGGTCTGAGGCGGAGATCATTAGAGTGAACCGCGCAAAATAAGAATTGCCCGCAGATAAATCAGCCTTGAACGAAGTTGCGCCTTGGAGCACCCCCAAAGAAGTTTCCGCGGAAGAGGCCGGCGCTCTCCTCACCTCCCGCGCACAGGTCGGAGATTGTTGCAGCCAAGAAAGCCTTGGGATCCACCGTCAGCAGCGGGCGGCCTGCGTTCGGAAGGAAGTAATGGGAGTCGCGATGGCGTCTGGCATCCAGCCAAGTTGATTCGTGGTGAAGTTCTCCGTCTCCTGATGTTGGAGGAAATGATTGTGGTGAGTATGCGCGGCGGGTTGAGTTCGAGAAAGTTGACGTACGGTGATTAATGCTTGCCCTCTGATTTGAGGCGTGAGTTGTGGCGGTCTGGTCGGATAATGTGACAAGCGCGTCGAGGAGGAGGATGCGAGTCGGCCTGGGCGGAGGAGGAGTTCGAGCGTGAAATAGACATACGCCCTGACCTTGTTGGCTTCGCGGAGAGCGAGGAATTTGGCGATTGTGGTCAGCACTTCCATGGATTGACATAGAACTAGTTCTACCCTCGTCAGGATACCAGTGCACGCCAGTATGCTTCATGAATGTTGTTCTCCGAGCTCTTCATCCGGTAGGAGCGATGTTCGAACAGACACTGTGCCATCTCACTTTGCGTGGCAACTTGACAGGAGTTACACTCCGATTCGGGTCGTGAAGTGGGGTGCGGATTGGCTTTCAGTTGGAGCGTGGTCGAGGTCGAGGGACTGCATGGTGTTGGGGTGGACGAGGCGGGTGAGTCAACGGTCGGTGGACGGGTAGGACTAGATGGGGAAGTCTCGCTTTTAGATAGTTAGGAAGATAATAGGAGTGCTAGGTCTAAGGTAGTATTATAGCGACGGATAAGCTTACTCTAGCTCGTTATTTATAAGAATACGTCCGGCAGAATATAGATAACTAGCTAGAGATATATCGAGGAATTATTACGATACTATAGTCGATAAGGTTGTTAATGCTACGCTAGAAGGCAAAACAGGCCTAAGGCCTTTAAGGTTAATCGTCGTTACGTCCGTTTCCTATTGCCCGTTAGTATCCTTCGCGTCTCTAAATTAACCTTATCTACGACCGAACAGATCTGCCCGACGTAGTACTCTAGAAATACCCGATGCTCGTAAAGAACACGTAGCCGGCAAAGCGCCTATCGTAGAGCTCGTATAATAGATCTTATCTTCTCGTCTAGCCTTATTTATCGCCCGGCGCATTATATTCCTTCTATCGTCGATATATCTCCCGCAGCCTCTCGAAACTTACCTAAGCCTCGATATATTAACTCTTAGATTCTAAATCCAGACCTACGAAGATGCTTAACAGCCTAGACAGCGGCCTAAGGCACGCGAGCCCGCCGACCGATTCAACTTAGCAAGCAAGAGCTAGATGCCCCACCACGGAACTTTGCTCCAACCAGACACAGTAAGCAGCAGTCCAGTTGGCTCGCACGATGCCCATGCGCGAGCAGCCATGTCGTGGTGGCTCACGAAGCTCCTTCGTCACGGCCTGCGTTATGGTTCTTCGCACAGCCCTGCTGGAAGACACCGCCATCGATCTGGACAATCTCGACGTCACGTTCCGAAAGCCGACTGTCATCGAGCTCAAAGATGTCGGTCTCAGCATCAGGAGGATCGCCAAACTGACACAGCTGCCTCCGTGGGTTCGTCTTGGAACCCCTCGCAGCGCGGACGACCTTGCGCGCTCGCTCGAGATGTACTACAAGCTATGGCAGCCAAGCACCTCACTGGACACACGCACTCTCGATGCCGAATGCCTCCCTGACGAAGCCAACGTCTAATCGATCCTCCTCGAAGTCTCGTCTCCACGTTTAAGAAGGCCAGGCACATGCCAGAGCCATGTTGAAAGCAGTAACGTGGAACCTTGACGTCTTTGGCACATATCTGTCTAGCGCGGATGTTTACAAGAGCGCCTTCAATCTGGACGTACAGCGAGTACTGGCGTTGTCGGAGGTGCAGGTATGGACTTCATGGAGCGAAGGTCCGATTGTGGCTCGGCATGACGAGAAGCGACAAAGTGCAGGTTGCGTGGCTGGACAACGACTCGCAATCCACCCGAGATTCGCAGTGAGTGCTAACGACGATGGACGAGAACAAGCGGAGAGGATACACTCCGTGCGGGATGCCATGTCTTCGCTCGAAATTCGGAAGGAGGCTGCATTGCTAATGCAGGCGAGACTGAGACTAATGAGAGCATCGCTTGGAAGGTCGGGACAATAGTGCGGAGAATGCTATTGGTCAAGGAGAAACAGTGTCATGTCCTCATGCCGAAGAACCTCTCGATCTCACAAGGACTCGATTCACGTCCTCAATTCATCTCAATCTGCCCACGCTCTCCATTTCTTTCCGAAGTCGCCCATCTCTCGTTCCGACCAGTCCGCTCCAGATCCAGCCATCTCCAATTCAAACCTCCGCTGCACTTGCTCTTCGGCAGCAACAGCAACATCACTATGCCAAACCACTGCCACAAGACCGACCAGTGCATCGACCACAAGCTTTCCACGCCCACTTCCGCCTTCACCTCTATATTCGCCAGTTGCACCCTCAAATTGAACATCGGCGACCTGGAATTTATCGGTCGCAATCCCCGAACGCCTTTATGTGCTTGGTCGGCCTATTTTCACCTTGATCGGTCACATTCGAACCAGTCCGATGAAGTCATGGGCACTGCGTGTGCGCCAGTATGATCTGCACAAGCTTTCGGTCATCACGCTGTGCAATCCAATACCAGAATCGATATCTGACGCCTCCGTCCATGGACCAATATCAGCGAGCATAGAAATCCTCTCACCGACGTGCCAAACGCCATCGATTCACCCTTCCGCACGTCGCTACTGCCGGAAGCGGAATACGCATGTGGGCATAAGGTCGAGGAGCAGCACGATCACCAACATGCCGAGAACGTATACATACTAAGCCCTTCTGCGATGTGCTGCCCAGCAACAGATCTCGGCTCCAATAGCTATGTGCCTTTTGCCGGAAGCTGGCACTGCAGCTTCGTCTCCTCGAATTCCACAAAATGCATTTTCCTTATCCGTTTCCCTTGCGCACGCAGTCATCTCCTTGCGGACATTTGCCGCCGCAAATCTCTCGTCTTTGAGTACTCCAACTACGAGCTCGACTGCTGAAATGATGACGCCGAGCTCAGCGCTCTGACCTTCGGCTAGCAATTCCGAGAGGAGTAGCGGCTCCACCGCTGCTCATTACAGAATGCGGAGAGAAGCGATGTACTCGAGCCGATTTCTTTTTTGGACATGGAGCTGCGATGCGGATCGTCATGTTGAACAGAACCAGAATGGGCTGGGAATGCGAAGAAAGGAGTGGCTTGAAGATTTGGAGCTCGTGAGCAGAACTATTTTTGAGCTTGGCAAGAGAGAAGCACTATCTCGACGTGCCCTAAAGTGGTCAAGCAGTCGAAGTCAAGCGCTTCTTCAGACTCCGTTCTAATTTCGCAGATCTCACAGGCTCCGGATCAGACCGCACAGAGGCTGCTGTTGCCCCTCGAAAGCTACACTATGCCGCGAACTGTGTGAGACGACCGAAACCGTAGCAACCGCTTCACAACCGATCAACGTTGCCGAGCGGTGGACCGTCTCACGTTCACGCTAATTCTTGCTCGCTCCACGAAGAGCCACCAATCCTCCTCACTATGATTGTGATCGATACATTGCAACTCCGCCGCCTGCTACGCCGACAGGCATCCCTCACAGTCGTACTGCTTGACTTGCCGCAGGACTCGCCGACAGACTAGAACGACTGGAACCAGTTCGATATCATCGGAAACGGCGTAGCAAATCCCGATGATTTTGCCAAAGAATTGCCGCGATCGATCTCCAACTTCCCCGTTTATTCTCCCCTCACACGCCTCCCTACGGAACTTCAAGATACCGCGAATCTACCCACTGGCGTCTCTCATCTCACTCCCGTGGGCACATCAGCTTGAGTACGAGCACGGGTATCTCCTGAACCGAACTAAGAAGCTCCAGTTCCAATAGGTCTACTCTAATAAGAGCCTTTTACTACTACGTATTGTATATAGCGGGCATGTCGAGAATTTTCTGCAATTTCTGATGCTTACCTGCTCCCATCTGGAGCCTACAAAATTTGCTTCTGACGGGAGCTTTGCGGCGCATCCTGCGCAGGTCCTGCGAGTGGCGACCGTTCTTGGAGACGATGATGTCGAGTACGCACTGTCCGATTGCTGAATCTGGATCGCCAGCTGGACATTACATTTCTACCTTTTGCAACGGAATGCTCCTCGACTCCAATCTCTGCGCGGCTATTTCCGGGATGGAGTGATTCTGAAGATAACTGCGACTGGAAGTGCAGCGCGGGATTGTGGCAGCTGAGAAAATGATTGAGTTGGGCTAAGAGCGGACCGAGTAAGTAAGCACGGCCTTCCCTTGTAGTCAGGATGAAGGGATTGGTTGAAGCTGGCAACCATGACATTCAAACGGCCGCGGAGGTGTCAAGCAACCAGTGCGGCACCGCAGTACGCTCGTGTCACATCCACCTCCACTTCACCGCACAACAAGCTGACTTCTCCATCGCAGAGCTCGCCCCAATGTCATTCCAGTCAGCTCAAAGTCCACTAGGCAAAGTCGGCTGCGATGCCTCGGAGTATCCCGATGACAACCTGAAGCACTACGACATGGATGACATGGACGACATGCTGGCAGGTTACCCGACGGGCTTGGCCACGACAAGGATCCAGATGGACTTGCCCAGTCGGCCAACTTTCAACGAAGCCGCGACATCATTCACCAAGGACGGCTTTCCAGGTTCGCATCTCCCCGACCGAAGATCAAGCCAACCAAGAAGTCCATCAAACGTAAACCCGCGGAAGAAGAATAAGATGAGGACGATAGCATTCGGTGTATCTATGGCAACATGAATACAAAGGGTAAGGGCGCATTCATTGGATGCGACGCCTGCTCTGTGTGGCAGCATAACATCTGTATGGGCATCCCGGTCGATCCACCGATATACTAGAGCATTACTTTTGGGAGGAGTGCCGCCCCGAGGAACGAACAGCAGGAGACAATCACGGATCTGGCTACTCTCCGAGAAGATGTCAAGAGCCGAAGCTGGGTCGTACACAAGGCTTGATTCTACTCTACGGGTACCAGCAGCTTCGATTCCACCGTGACACCTCCCGGCGCAACGAGATATTTCAAAACAGGAAATCCTCAATGCTAGTCAAGGCTTGTCCATTAATCCACCATCCCGCACTCGTCGAGTCCTCCTTTCCAGGTGTGTGTACCAGTGCCAGACGCCGACGCCGAGAACCGTGTGCAGGATTCATTACCCACCATAGCTGCACTTTCGCTTGAACATGTCCGCATCCAAGAGTCAATCAACGTCAGCCACATCTCCTATATAACGAGATCGAAGTACCGCTAATTCCCAACTGTTCGATTACCGCGACAACTGCTAGTGCACATGCATGGTACGGCAACAGCATGTAGGAGCGCGTACAAGATTCTTTGCGGCATGAGGAGGTCGCGTAAGTAATAGAAGGCCAGACTTCGCAAGGGAGGATCGCGAAGGAGATTGGAGACTACTAGTCCCAGACTCTTCTATCGTCACGCTAACTGCTACTGCACCCGCACAGTACGGCGGCGGCACAGAGGAGCCAATACAAGATTCTTTGCAACACGACGAGGTCGCATAAGCAACAGAAGGCCAGACTGCGTAAGGGAGGACCGCGAACGGGATTGGAGAGGATAAGACGAACCGCGTTATACATTAGCGCGCTGGCCAATTCCGGATAGAACAGAGACTTGTGGCCAGTCAGCATTAAGAAGAGTCCGTTGCACTTCATGAAGATGTTGACCTCCGCAGATACTGGGCATCGAGCCAATACGCAATTGGTACCCATGTCAAACGACATACTCTTTACAGAACGACGAATGCGCGCAAGCAACAGAAGGCCAAACTACGTAAGGGAGGACCGCGCAAGAGATCAAAGATCTATAGCGTTACACCTCAGCGCGCTGGCCGATGCCGGGCATCACAGAGACTTGCCGCCAGTCTGCATCGGGATGAAACTGTGGCACAACTCTTTGCTACAGCAATGGGTGTACGGCATTCTTCCCTGCTGTTGGCGGTCGTGCTTGAGAGGAAGATGTTGATTAAATGACGACACGAGTACAGGTGACATGAACACATGCCCACTTGGACAACGGCAATCAGACGTCAAGATCTCTGTCATTGGGGCTAGCGGTGCTATTATTGAGAGCTTCAAGTCTCGGCCCAAGCCTTACGAGAACACGCGAGGACCCGAAGCCGCCTCTTTGCTCCGCCGATATCTCCTGCAGCAACTTCACCAATCTTTCTGGCCTCTGATGGCTCGTCTGGCGCCTCCTCTCGCAGCACGCTCTGCTTACTACCACGAAATCACCGCCCATCCTCCGCACGCTCTCTTCTGCCAGCGGCACACCGGCCCATCATAGTTCAGCAGCCTTGCCAGATCCTGCTGTTTGCCGCGACGTTCCTTTCCTGTGTCTCGTGTACTGAATTCCTTCCCTCCTCTTACTACCAGGTGCGACCGCTCTCTTCTATCAGTACATCCCATCCACCCACCACTTCCTGGCATCGATACAGGCCGGATTCCTTCTAGAAGGCGCTTCAGACTCTGCCCATCCGGCGCGCAGCACAGTTATTTCGAAGACTAGACGCTTGCACACCATCCTGGACCATACTGTCAGCTTCGCCAAGTCCCAAGCCGCCGAGACAACCTTCGCCAAAGCCGCCACCTTAACCCGAGCATGCAGAGCGGTGCAGAAGATGAGGAGCAGTGTGAGAAAAGCAGTCAAGCGAGAACCCCAGCAGGAGGATACCAGCCTGCTGCGGCCGAGGGATTCGATGATGGCCAGGCGCCTTCACTAAAATTCCCGCCGGCAGCGCCGCTTTCCACTGTGAATTTATCCACTTGACCATCACCTGGACGCTACGGTCAGCTTTATAGAATTTTGAATCGTTACAACGACGTTCGCCAAAGCCGCCATTCCAATCCGAGCGTGCAGAGCGGTTCAAAAGATCAGAAACATGGGGAAGAAAGCAGTCAAGCGGACAGCCTAGTACGATGATACCAGCCTGCTGTGGCCGAGCGATTCGATAATTCCTAGGCGTTTCGGTCGAATCTTCCCGCTAGCGGCAGCGTTGGTGCCTCTGAATCCCGTTGCCTGGTCGCCATCCTGGACGCTGTGGTCAGCTTCGCCGCCTGTAGCGCCACTATCTTTACCCGGGCGTATAGAGCGCTGCTGAAGATAAGAAGGACAGTGAGGTTGATGAAAGTAGTCAAGCGGACACACGAGCAGGAGGAGAACTGGACTGCTGCGGCCGAGGAATGCGATAATGGCCAGGGTGATGTTGCAGGAGAGCATCCCTCATCGCCTACGGCTGCTGCGGCTGCTGTGGCGGAGAGGACATATGCGTGGACACTGGAGAGTGCGAGCTCTGTAAAGGGAACCCGGTCGTAGAACCAAATCTGTTACTATCCAAAGAAAAAATCGTAGCAGTCTGCTGTCAGCATATTCGAAACCTCGAATCGACCTAGGAGTCGGCGGAAAAGGCGATTCGCGGCGATGTCGATGGCTCTGGACCCCTTGACGGCAGTGCTGAAAAGCTTTGGAATCATGGAATCAAACCAAGGCAACGACGCCAAAAGTTTTGGGAGCATTGCAGCATACCACCAAAACTCCTGCCCGCCGATTGCTCAAAGCCCATCCATCTGATTAACATCGACTCGCCCCCTCTGACCTCCACCCACTTCTCTACCGCCATGACTTCAACGTCTGCTGCCTCGTACAGCGCACCTCGTTCGTCGACCGCCTCGAATAACACCTATATCCACTTCTCCTCGCAGAACAAGAACAGTCGTCGTCGTACCGCCAGACTATACCGACCGAAGATCCTACAACAGTCGCCGCCAGTCGATGACTCTGTTACCTACGTCGGCGATGACCTAATCTACACCCTCGGTTAATATGACCGATGATAAAGCTTTCGGACTACATCTACTAGAGGTAGTTAATAAGCTGAAGACTCTGGTTTCCGCAATGGGAGGACAATAATAATAACATACTCCAGACTATCTAAGATCTCTGGGGCACCAGATACAAGTGTACAAGTGTCTGCTCGACACACCGTAAGTACAAAGGCCGGATCTGTATCAAGCGTTATCATCTAAACAAACAGAGCACGGGAGGAATGGTGCACGAAAAGCTAGAACGACTGCTTCGCTGCGTGGAATGCACTTCCTTAGTCTCCGTTGCCTCTCGACCACTTCAGTTGCGTACTGCTGCAGCAATCTCTTTTGGAGTCTATATTCGATATACGTCGACCTACGAGTAAGGATACGTAACGTAGAACTTCGGCTCTGTTTAGCTCTGCACTGCCGCAACTATCTCCTCAGAGTCCCACAGGTAAGGACCGTTATGCTGTGAGTAAGGACACGCGAAGCAGAGCTTCTTACTCCTGCACTGCCGCAGCTATCTCCCCAGAGATCCGCATTCGGTTAACGCTAACCTACGAGCAACGAGACACAACGCAGAGCCGGCTCTGTTCGACCTCGCCCTTCCGCGGAAATCTCTTCGAAAGGAGTCGCAATCGACGGACCACGATCTGCAGGCAAGGATACGAAACGTAGAGCTTCGCTACAGCTGAAGCCTACTAAGGGGGGATACTGCCGTAGCGATCCTTATAGAACTTCGCAATTAACGCACTTTAATCTGCAGGAAATTCATTAGCCTTCGGTACAATCTTAGGATATTCCTCTATTTATCCTCGGCAACAGCATCTTCGAGCCGCGTGGTGGAATCTGTCCGCCTGTGCGTCCGTGATATAGGCATAACGCTGGGCGCATCCGCACGACTCCCTATCCTGTTCGGCCACTCGGAACCATTCCCTTGACAACGACGGTGGTGGCGAACAAGGCCTTAAAGAGGGTGTCGCAAATGGCGACACTGGGAAGTCGAAGAGTCGACTGCGGTAGCTAAGGCTTAGAGCTTCTGCTCGATGAACGCTGCTGTCCAACGCAGTCGACTCCGAGCTTAAGCAGCGATGCCGATACAAGCCGATGTGGGAGGATGGGGAGAGAAGTCTTCTTTCTGGTAGCTCTTCTGACGATTGGGCTAGTCCAGCGGAAGATCGTCGGCGAGTCATCGATGGGCACTTGAAGGCGACCAAGCGGAGAGCACGATACACTGTAGAAATGATCTTCACAATTCATCCACAACCACGCTGGTCAGTTCATATGCGTCCTGGTATTTCTATCAGTTAGTGGAAGCCAGGTCGACTGCGATCCAAACCCAAAGATACATCAAGGTGGGTTCCACGCTCAGGCTGGACCGTTGCAGGTAAGTTGCCTCGTTGTGACTCGGCAGATGCGTGTATCGGGCATGCATTGCGATGCATGACCCGGTGGCTTTGCTCAGCAGCTGCTTTGAGCTCGTACGTATTGCTTCGCTGTGCGGCAGATGATTTCAGATGACGGATGCAGGGCCGCAAAAACATCATGATATCTCCATAGAGCTGGCCTCTTCTGCTGCTCACTGTACGCTCCAGCATGTCATATGGACGCTCTTCTTTCCGTCAGCGAAATCGACTTGATTCCTGGGCTCCCGATGCTGTTTCACCCGCTGGTACAGTAGATCTCGTTATTGCATTGTTAATCGCTGATGAAGCCATATTCGGCGAGCGGCTGCCAATGCGAACGATGTGCGGCTGATGGTGGATAAATGGCATATTAATAACGGCGGCATCCGATTTCGCATGATCAGGTGCGTCTTGATCGCTCGAGCCGCAGTCCAGCGTGTTGATGTGAAACCTGACCTTGAAAAGGCGCCGTCATGGTGCTGGTAGCAGATTATCCAGCGCTAAGACGCCAATATTGGAGCAAGTATCCACTGAAGGGCTTTTCATCGTATGACTGTCCTTACGGCAGCTGCAGTGGTAAAGCTGGTGGCGGCAAAAGCAGATGTTCCTCCTCCCATGAGTGCGAAGTACTGCATCTACAGGGGTCTTTCTTGTGGTGGATCCTCTGCTGACGGAAGACATCCACGTGCGGGGCTTATCGCTTACAGCTAACGATACGGCACGACGGAGCGATCGGGCTGTCGTCTATTTGACTTTCTCATACGACTTCTCTGGCCATCGATCTCTTCGTCTCGACCCGATTTCTCGACCGCATGGACTCGATATCGGAAGCGGAGGGTAGCAGTGTTGAGATCTTGGCCGATCTAACAGCCAGTCTGGACGGCCTACCTTGTCCTTTGGAGAATTCGAAGGCCGGAGGCGAGAGACTGCATCTTCAGCCTTGAAGGAAGATCGATATTGATCCGAAAGCTCGGCGGCGGGTATACAACGCACTGCAACCGCTAGCGTATATCGTCGTGAGCCCCGAAACTAGAGTGTGCGGAAGATGTGTCGTCTCATGACAGTCGCGCATCTCACGAAGGCTCGATACAATCAAGCTGTGCTTGGATATTTCAAATCCATCCGTAACGGCGTCCAGAGACAGACCAGTGGGCACGCATGCTCGGGCCCAAGGTGGGTGACCTCCCGAGAGCGAATATTCGAATGAGCACTCAACCTGCCAGACCATTTCTTGTTCGCTATGCTTCCAGATAGACCGACTCTGGCTTTGGACCTTCTGATGTTGCATGACGGCGAGGTCCGCAATGTCGGCATGTTACCACATGAGAGTGATTTGTTCTCGACAGGAATCTCCATGGGTATGGATGAAGAAGAAGGTCTCATCGGATATAACCAGATATGCAGCTTCATCGGCATACCAACTGGGCAAGGATGTGCGAGGGATAGCAAGTCTGGAGGTTGGCATCGGAACTTGGCAGCGCTGCTTCTCATCGTTCAGGAATTAACGGCTTGGAAAACCGCCATCTCTGGCCACTTGCCACCGGAGAACATCATTCATGGCAGCACACCACTTGTGAGCCTGAAGAACTCCAGGCAGACGTCGTGCGACCTTGTGGCGTCGATGCCACTCCCATCCTGGGCCAGTTCATTAGCATCCAGACTCACTGTTGCTGCGTCTCGTTCGATTCCAGGGTCATCAGATACTGCGCAATCTCCTGTGGGAGGAGTGGTCCCGATTTCCTCCGGGAATTTGCCGTCTGTTCTGGAACCAGATCTGGACTTTCTTATCGCCGGGAGCAATTGGCTTGACCATCTCGAGTCGAGCTGCTTTGTCGGGAGTCGAATCACGATTGTACGTAGCTTCTGAGAGTCTCCGCTTTTCGGGACTTGTCCTCTTGCGTTTCTGTCGAGCCATTGGCCGGTCGTCCATGTTCGAAGGCTGATTGTGATGCATACTCTGCGCTGAATTTTGGTGCAACCGGTTCCTTCGCCGAATGAAGCGCTCGGGCTGATCGAGAGACGAGCACGAGCTCTCGAAGTCCTTCCTGGTGTGTACCGCATTGCAACGGCGCCGAGTGGTTGAAACTTCAAAAAAGCAATGTCCACAGCGAGTCCATTGATGAAGCCATTTTGCGCCGCCTGGCTGACTTCGTGTATGAGGTGGGTATCTGAAGTAGATCTGTGGTGGGCAGAGACCGACAGATATCGCGGCGGTGGTCTGGTCACTGGTGGTTGGACCGATAGGTAGGAAGGGGAGTGGTTTTGGCGGCAGTGGTGGAGCCGATATTGCGGACGGCGGTGATATCGATGGCGAGGTGAATATGTGATCAGTATTTCATCTGCTTGTACGTCATGGCTACTGTTAAACTGCCGCCAGGGCCTGTTGCAGAAGGAAACCTGAACAAGAGCTTTTCCTGAAGAGATGACGAGCAGAGCACTCCATCACTCATCGGGACAGGGTCGATACTCACAATCACTCTCCACGCCCAAATCCCAATGCCGATCTGTAAACGCAGTAACTCCAAGGATGGTATATATTCCACATATTTTCCCTCCATCCAATCAAGAAAACCCGACCACTTGGCCGCTTCGCAAGAACTTGGGCTTGTAATGATATAACGATTTGGAAATGGTTTCTGGACTCATGTTGTCTCGAGAGTTTGTTTTTGTTGATTTGTCGGTTATTAAGAAGCAATATTTTTGCCTGTGGACTCGTTGGATTGAGCTGTCGTTTTCCCGCATTTGTTGTTTTGTTGTGATGGTGCTCGAGTTCGAGCCCTCGCCAAGGGGTTCGTTTGTCGACGTTCGGCTCGGAAATCCTCTGCTGGTTCGCTTGGGTTGTATGCTACGGTTTCCATTGTTGAACGGCCAAGACTAGGACGTATGATAAAACAGGTCGCTTCGGTCTCTCGAGACTTGCTGACCGAGCAGCAGGGTACTCGTGTCGACGAGCAGATTCAGCACGAGCAGCTCTACAGTCCCGAAGAAGTTGAATGCGGCTCATTGAGTTGTGCAATTGTATATCAGAGTATGGTCCGTTTCGCAGTGATGAGATCTCTTGGTGCTCTTGGAAAATACAATCTGCCGGGGCTTCTCGCAGCCTCGATCGCAAACTATCTACGGCTGAGACCGCACTCAGAACACAGCTCGCTCCTGTTCCACACTCAATTTGTAAAGAAGTGAAAGCTGCTGGGTACTTGCGAGGCCGCCGACGATCTTGGTGAAGACTCTCGGTTGTGCGCCAGATACGCACGGAACGGTCACCGCTGTGGCCCTCGAGTCGGCACAGGCGCTGGCGGAGTGTATGCAGCAACAACGATCAATTTTGGAGTGCCAACGCAGTACTTTGGACCGCATTTCAGCTTGTTCGGTTCGCGAGCCGAGGAATTCCTCGGAGCAGATCATGGATCATCATCAAGGAGGAGGCCGTGGTCGGAAGAATCTGGTGTATGCCGTGAGGCGGATCTTGAGGCTGGGACTGCAAAGCGTCACGATGAATACTGCTTCAACCGTGGAGGTACTCGCGCACGTTGTCGGACTGCTAGAACTGACTTCAACGAACGGGTTGAGCTGGGCTGCACGTCGCCAGGTAGAAAGGATGTCAGTGAGACATCCTGAAGGCGCAGCTTAATGTGCACATCATGATACGACCCAGCTGCAGTGAACACGGAGCCGACAGCAGATCTTGGCTTCTTCGAACTCGGAGAACGACCTGACCGGAATGTTGTGGTATTGCAGTCGCATGCTCAGGTTTACAGGACGACCTGCTCCCGGCGAGTACAGTGACAGCAATTCTTCTGCAAGCAGCCAGTGCAGCAGTCTACCAAGTGCTGAACCGAGCACCATCCGTGGAGATCGTCCGCAACGTCCGGGCAATGCCACCAGGTGAAGTCGTGGCTTGATTCTCTGGCATGGACGCGGTCATGAAGTCACCCGGGTCTAAGAAGGACGAGCAGGCCGCCTGCATGCAACCTCAAACGACAAGTTTGACTCCAACACTCTCTGGACTCCTCACCTCCGCTCATGTCTCCCGTTTTGGCCAAGTGTATAGTCCATGCTCCGCTCACTCCCCAAGACTCGCTTGAGGTGCAAAGGATCATTCCTGACCACCGTATATGCGATTGCTGCAATGACCTGGTTCTGACCACTGCTCGGGAAGTCGTCGTGAGCTGCATGTCAATCTTGACATCCGCGAATGGTACTGCGTGCAGTCTGAGCGAAGGCGGATGAGGTGCAAAACGAGGCTGCAAAACCGTTCGTCACAGATAGATTGGTAGGCAGAAGAGATCCAGCGTAGTGGCATGTTGGAGAGGCTCCTGACGATCATGAACATGTTGTCGGCAGTGATGCGATCCCATGCAACCTTGGCAGTCGCCTCTTAACTCGTTGTACGTAAGAGCTTCGCGAAAGCTCAGCACATGTCGATGGCCATGGCGGCTGATGATGTGTAGGTGACGAAGCAAGGGGACCTTTGCAAAGAGACGTGTCCACAGTGCATCTGCAGACCAGTCCGGCGTATGTACGTCGCGGTCCGCGCGTCCCTGGCCGCAAATCACGATCGAGCGGGTCGTTGGTATGTTCGCCTAAGAAATTGCAGCCAATTCGGAGCCGGTGAGAAAAAGCACCTCGGCCGCATCCTCAAATACGCGAGATTCTACGTAGGTCCCGACATGAAGAGAAGGAGCATAGATATGGAGCCATGGCGCTTCGGGCGGCAGCGATCGCTGATATCTATCGCCTCTGCTCAAAATCGGGATACGTAGCAGACCGCAATGGAGCATTGTGAATTGTGATTGTCTTCGGGTACATTTTGGGAGCCAGTGTTGCCGCTTGTCGATGGTTGCATGCTTTTGTCCAGATGCTGTCGTGGCCCATCATGTTTGTCCAAGCGCGCAGGAGCGACAACGGTTCGAGCACGAACTGCTGCATCCGGTCATCGACCTGCTCACTCGCTTGCACTCGTCCCGCTGAAATCTGCGGGATGTCGATAGCCGGTGAAGCCGACGCATTCGCCGTCTGACTGGTCTCGTTCAGCTCGCCGATTCCGGAGAGATTGCAATGCTGCGCATCGATGCGGGTGCGCTTGACTTTTCTTGGCAGCAGACGTTTGGAGCTTCGTTTCCTGTGAGACAGCGAGTCCGTAAGACGGTGACAGACTGGAAGGTGAAGTTCGGACTTCCTCGTTCCGGGACTTGATTGTATTGCCGTGTTCCAGGCGAGGGGAAGCGAAACCAGCCTGGCCGGTTGATGCTGATTGTACAATATTCGACGTCCTGGACAAGGTGAGCGTATATGCAGTCAGACAGAATCGAGTGAAGTTGAGGTAGCTGAGGACTTTCAGAGATCAAAGTTGGAAGACTTAGTTTGTGGTTGTGACGATCCTCGTTGTGGCGTCTCGTTGTCAGGTGCAGGGCTGTTGCAAGATCCTGCGAGTCAGGAAGGATGTTACGTCAGGCCGTGACTGGAGCCGAGGACTGCCGCCACAAACACAACGAGGCAGTACTCCATGGTAGGATGAGGCCAACACATGCGTATCGACAGAGGCTGGGCGCTGTTGCAATCCCTCGCACACCTGATGCATTCCTTGTCCTTCTCGTTCATTGCCATGTTCTCGCGCTTTCTTCTCCTTCCCTTTGCAATGGACCACCGGCACCGCCGCTCTCCACTCCAGCTCAAAGAGTCAAACTTCCTTCCCGTTCCCTTCTCCCCTCCCCTTCTTCCTCCACCAACACCCTCCTCAAAGCACCAATCCCCTCCCTCACCCTCTTCCGGTACTCCGCCAGGCCCTTCCCAGTCTTCCCAAAATCCGAATGTCCCTCCTCAACCCACGCCTGAAGTTCATCCGCCAGCCTCGGTAGCTGCACGAACACAGCGTGCTCCCTGTACGCTCCATGCTCCTTCGTCCAGATGAGTCCATTAATCACTTCAGGAATACTGCACTCGTCCCAGAAACTCCCTCCTTCCATGACACATGTTTCCGGCACAAAAACGGCGCGGGCGATGCGCATACCGGCAGGAATGAGGAGGACTTCGTCTTTCTTGAGAAGAAGGATGCGTGCTTCTGCGTTGCGTGGCCACGAGGCTTCGCCGGCGAGATATTGCTGCCAGCTGCTTTTGTTTAATGGTGGAGAGATAATCCACATTGCGGAGCCGGAGAGGCAGCGGACCCAGGTGCCGAAAAGGGAGTCGGTGGGCGAGGAGGTGAAGACGCCGGCATGGCTGTACAAGGTGAAGTTCAGAGAGTCAAGAAGGTTGGTAAGACCTTGCAAGGAGGTCCCTTCCGCAGAGCATTTGGCTCGTCCGACCAGGGTTTGGAGGAGGCGGAAACGTGGTAGTCGAGTTAGCAGAGGTTCGTCAGCTCGGATGATGCTCTCGACTTTGAGAGAAACGCCTGCGGGTGCAGTATTGGAGGAACTCACGGCTCGAGCGTAGTCGAGAAGTGTCATAGAGGTCGGGACGCCTGTAGCGCTGCGACGGACGTCGATAGTCTGCTTCGAGTGTCTCTCAGTGATCAGCGCAAGCAGTTTCTTTTGATTGTAGAGAGCGCTGTCCTGAAAGCTTTGCTTGATGATCATCGGTTTCGTGAGGACGTCCCGGACAAAGAATTGCTCGGAGGGTAGCCAGGCAGTTTGCCAGACATCTGCCGACTCCTTGCGTGCTTTCGGTTTGTCTTCTGATGCATTGTGTATCTGGGCCGGACGAACATGCCCCAAGCCGGCAAGCTGGCGCAACTTGTCGACGAGCTGACTCACGTCAGAGGGAGACTCGTCCGCTTCCATTAGAAGACAAAGCTTGGAGCCCAAGTCTGTTTGGCCATCGAGCCTTGCCCCGGATTCCTGGGCTTTGTCGTTACCTGCACGTTGACCATCGCCGTGGCCCACGCTGACGACCTGTTTGACGGCACGACTAGCAGCCATCCGGGTCCGCCGTACCTCAAGCGAATTGGTTGTCGCAATGCCGGCATGAGCAGTACTGTCAGCGCCTGGTGGCGCATGTGCACCGGCAGAGCTCTGCTCTTCGCTGCTCAGTTGCGAGTTGATCTGGTCGATGTCTGCTGGCGATGGTGTTGGGATGTCGAGATGTGGAGCTCGACCTGGCAAGGGACTTTCTCTTTGTGTATCTGTTGGCCCAACAACACCAGGCATCTCTTGAGATGATTTTGCGTTTGCGTGAGTTGTTGAATAGCCCGCAGTCGCGAGATCCATGTTACCAGAGCCATGTGTGCTTGGAGCACGGCCAGGTTGTTCATCGTCATCATTTCCTCCAGCACTGGCCGTTCCTTTGTCGGGATTCTCTGCGCTGTTCCTTCCCATATCGCCACCATGCCGGTCGGCGACGTGCCCGGCGCTCGGAGATCTGATCCGGCCGACTTGCACTTGGACATCTGGTTTGGGGGTCCCACTGTCTCGCTCTTCGCCGCTCCGCCGCCTCTCGGCTACATCGCTGCCATCCTCTGTACCGTCCATCATCACCTGATCATCTGCGGCGGCTGTCCCTAAGGTTTGCAGGATTTCTGCAACGTCCCTGTCGTTTGTCGAGATCGACAAAGCATCGTCTTCACCAGTGTTTCTGCCGCCACTTTTCGAAGGCCCGACGATGCCGAGACTGTCAGGATTGTTCCTGGCCTTGTCAACCTGTACCTGTTCCTGCTCAGGCGGAGCTATCGAATCCTCCATGGACTCGTTCTTATCTGCTGCTCGCAAACTGTTGTTCTGCTCCGTCGCAGCTGTCGAATCCTCCATCGGCTCGTCCTCGTCTGCTTCTCCCACGATATCCTGACCATGCTGATCGGGCGCTGATGTAGAGGTGTCCATGGGCTCATCGGTCCCCGTGAAAGCCACAGTGCGATCGTTGCCAGAAACATTCGTATCGTCTTCCGGTTCTCCTTCTGCATCTTCATCACCCGAATCGACCTCTTCCTCTTCTCTCACCTCTTTATCCACCGCACCACGCTCTTTCTCATCCGCCAATTTGGAAGCCTTTTCTCTTGCATGACCGCGTCGTACCTGTTGCTTTTTATGCACAGCATTCGCTCTCGATGCCAGTGGCAGTGGAGTGGGAGTCGCAGGCACGGCCTTGTTAACAATCAGATCGCGGCGCGGAGGTCGCTTTCTCCCTCGGTCCGGTGTCAACAGGCCGTACTTGTCCACCTTCAGATCACAATCTTCTATCGGTGTTCCGTTGACATTGCTCCCCTTGGCAATGATTTGCTGCTTCGCCTCGGCCGACTCGGAGTTTTTCTTCGCCCAATTCAATGCCTCTTTTATGTCTGATGGGTCGATGGGTGATTCCTGTTTCTTGATTTTGGACGCCGAGTGATGCTCCCCAATTTTGAGAGCTTGATTGTTGCCGTTTGCTCTCAACTCCTCCCGGTGTACCAGCATCGCATTGAAGACTCGGACTGCTTCGTGCCAGTCTTTGACAATCCTCGCAAATTGATGTAATTTGCGTATCGTCACCAGTGGCCAGTCTTGCCAGCCGTAGTGGTTGAAGATCTCCGGACCCCAGATCGCAATGACACCAGCTTCATGCATGAGTCTTTGAGCGGGAATGTCATTGCTGTCTCTCTTTTTCTCGTTGCTCTTAGCCAACGTTTCAAATCGCTTCCACTGTTCGTCGGCCTTGTCGTTGAGCGGCACCTTGCCGCCAAATATATCCCAGAATGTCGCCGCAACATCCGAAAGCGTGCCCTCCAAGGCAAGGATCACATCGCGGGATTCGCGATATAGCTTGAGGAGCTGTGTCTCGTTTTTGCAAGCGCGGGCCTTGGTATGAAATTGTCCCGCAAGTCTCAGAATCGTTGTCCTTTGCCATGCGTGCGCCTGTGTTTCTAGCGCTGTGTTCGTAGAGACGGTGGTCGCTGCAGGTGGCACAAATAGCTGAGGGTCGAGCTGGTTGAATGGCAGCATCGAGCGGCTGTCGGCCATGATGGATGGATTTGCCAGTTCCTGAACGAATAGAGCGCTTGCAATCGGCGCAGGTGCTATTCGTGATTCAGCCTGAAAGTGTACTGCCTGAAAGTGTACTGCCTGAAAGTGTACTGCCTGAAAATGTACTGCCTGAAAGTGTACTGCCTGAAAGTGTACTGCCAAACTGGTACAAAGGTATGCTCTGCGGAGGAGGATGGAAGACTAAGGTAGGTTAAAGGCGGTGAGATTTTCAAAGCGGAGAACCGGAGAACTACGTGGACTGATGGCTGGACGCTAACATAGATCATCGATCAGCTGAAACCTTGGTGAATCCCCAGGCGGCACAGACCAGAGGCTCGGGTGGACTCGGAGGACCTCCAAGACATGGACCGTGCTCGATCAACGACAGATATACAACGGTCCTAAGCTAGCGACATGTCAGAAATGCTAGAAAGTCGTACCGAAACAGACTATACAGTCGTGAATACGAGGTGTAGTGGCAAGTGCGGACTGGACTGAGATTGATCGATCTGTCGAGGTTGCACGACATCCAAGGCTTGGTGCCGGCAAATGTTCGGGAATCGCGCTCTCATCGCTCTCTGCCGCTTAACCTTCCTACAGCCTCGCACCCTACATGCACAAGCGGAGAAGGTGGGCGAGGAAGTAGAAACAAAAGGACGAACACATTCGTGGGAGGCATTTGGACATGAGCTCGCTTCAAACATCGTTTTTGTGACTCCACCAACTCCGCAAAGAGTATAATCCACCAGCGTGCATTTTGTCAGTTTCAAACCCAAATGCCGCTGTATTTCGAGATGTCGAGCCGAGCCCCCTGGACATTGACGGACGTGCAGGAGCATCGCGCTGCATTGGTTCAATGAGGCCCGCGGCTGAGGGCCTCTCCGATGACATGAGCGGGCAGTGATCGAACACTTTTTTGGAAGCGCGGACACTTGTATTCATGCCTCGCAGAATGGATTGAGTTTGCCTCAGCTCAGCTGACGAGGTTGTAGCTTAACCGCCACACCATCGACGGTACCATCCTCCTCGTCCTCCTCCTCCTCGTTATCCTGGTCATGCTGCTCTCCACCTGCTGAGGTGGTAGCTTGACGGCCACGCGATCGACAGTGCCATTCTCCTCCTCATCATCCTGGTCAGGCTGCTCTCCACTCGATGAGGCAGTAGGTTGGCGATCATGCCATTGACAATGCCATTCGCTCTTCTCTCTCATCCTCCTCCGTCTCGTCATCCTCGCCAGGCTTCTCTCTCGTCTGCCTGACGCTCAACGCCGCGAGCTGATTAGCGAGGCTCTTTGTGCCTCTCTCCTGCTTCTCCACCTTCTGACGTGTCGCCGAAGTGGGTCAACGTGTTCGCTTGCTTGAGTCGCATCAATATAAATGTACGAATGGATACTGTGAGCCGAAAGTCTCCGCACTCGATCGAATCGCCGCGTTTGGGTCGGAATCGTAGCATCTGGATCGGAACGCTCTCCATCGCTGTCGTCGTCCGCCTTAGTCAGGTCCAAGACGATCCGAACACGGACGAAGGGCGGAAGGGACCTGCATCCATTGAAGAGTACATCGGCCGCGCAGAAGCGTAGGTTGTCCTGAGTGCCGCATTTGGAGAAAACGTCGTTTCAAAACGACATTCCATCAAAAGTGTCGGCAAAATCTAGATCGGATGTTCGGCTGGATTGCAGCTTCATGAACGGTCATAACGATGTCCGAACATGTGCTGCGTGTGACTGTTGCGGTCTTCGTGGCCGCCCTGACCAGGACTTGCTGTCTGAACTTTTGACAGATTGTGCGACTTTGACTTTGGGCGTACAATAGACAACGCAAGCTTTTTGTGAGGGCCACGCTGCTGGACTGGACCCGACTTGGCGTTGCGAGAGAGCGCAACGGCTGTAGGCTCCGGATTCGGCTTCAAAAGTCCTAGGGCGCGCGGAAGATATTGTCGCCGTCGCCGGCGATTGGTGTGAGTGGTTGCTTCAGCTTGATTGGTCGCTCCAGGTTGAGTGGTTGCTCCATGTCGAGTGCGTCTCGACTGCGGAACAGTCGGTGTGTAAGTCGAAGTTGACAGGAGCGTGGGTTCTCGTTGCTCTCAAAGCATTTGGAGCGGATACACTCTTGATCTTCGCCATTTCTGCTGCCTTCTTCGTATCAGTCCATTCCACTGTTGTAGAAGTCTGCTCTGCTGGAGCTCCGGGCAGCGACATATCGACGGCAACAGCAGCCGCAACAAGTGCAAGCTCTTTGGCCCGCTTCTTGCCCAGCTGTATGATCTGATCAGCCAGCTTTACGTTCTGCGCCTTCAGCTTGTTGCCGACCTCTTCAAGCTCTCCTCCGCCACCGAGTCGAGTCCATTCTGGCCGGCCTTCACCTGATCCTTCATGTCAGTCAGTATGCCTTGTTAGGCTGAGCGGCGTCCGTCTTCTTGGTCTCCTGGGTGCAGCAGCAGGTGTCTAGTGGCTTCTCGGCTCTCAAGCCTGCTCCTCGATCTGCTCCGTCAGCTCGTCATTCTGCGCCTTCAGCTCGTTGACCACTTCACACTGCGACCTTGTCCGTCTCTTAGCCCAACACGAATTACGAGCGCTTGTTGTAGAAGTGGTGGAATTTCTCGAAACTCGGGCTCGCCGCGGTGTAGCATTGCCCGAATAGCCAACTTCGTCCTCGGAGGAGTTGACAGGCGTCATCGAAGTAGATTGCTGAGAAGTAGCGTTGTTGGAAGCATAGATGTAGGCGTTTCGTTCGTGGCCTCCATGCTCGTAGCCCGTGTGCTATTGGGGAGGCTGGCGTGTTCATGGGCCATGCTTGCGAAACAGAGAGGACGGAGCCAGCGAGTTGGGGGATCGAGGCAGAAGGGTGCGAGTTGGACGACCTCTGTAAGATGGTGTCAGCTATGATCAGTCCTCTCCACGATCGACTCCTGTCCGCTCCGGCGTACCTTCACTGGGTCGTTCAGCTCCCTCACCAACTTCCATGCCTTGCCACTCTGCATCTTCTGTGCTGAGTGTGGGTGCAGGAGCTTGCTTTCCTGCGTGACTAGGTATATTCGAATGACGAAGGGTAATTGGTCCTCAAAGTCCCGCATGATGAATCGTCGTACTCGCACCACAACCTTGACGTTGCAGCCGTCGCCGTCGATTGGTGTGAGTGGTCGCTCCATGGCGGCATCCATCTTCTTGTCCAGCTCCTGCGGCGCAATGGCTCACTGCTCCAAACGACTCTCGACGCGCTCCATGCCCCGTTTTGCTCTGTTTCCAAGGCCGACGCAATACTCCATTCTCAGCTCTTGCTCGTCATCGACTCCAGAGGCCCTGGATTCGCATGCCACTAGGACGATGTGAGCTGAAAGGTTGCGAGGGTTCCATTCGAAAGAAGGTCCGGGGGAGTGGCGATCGCGGGAGTGGCTGTCCTCGACATCGGCTGAAGAGATTGAAAGCAAGGCTCAAATTGAGGCGGCCGGCGCCGTTGCTGATACGGTGAGGCACTTCTGGGCAGCTTGATGGGATTGGTCCCGTCGCTGAATACGAGTGGTCGGGTCGGCCGGTTCGAGGTCGGTGGTGTGCTGAGGGAGGTAACATCGAGAGCCAAAGGTCATCTCGGCTTTTGCTATTGAAAGGTCGCGATCGGGCGGAGCTGGTTCCGTGCATGACATCATGGCGGACTTGCTCCCAAAACTGCCAAACCCGAATCCTCCAAAGACCAACGACACCAATAATCTCGACACCATAGCTCCATCCCTATCTGCGACCGTGTCAGTTCTTGCCTGAGCCATGTGGCTTCCTGATTTGCCAGCTCATACCTCCCTCGCAGCGACCACACCACACCACCTTGACCGACCCCTTCCCGGCAGGACGATCCGACTGTACCTGGTCTCGACACACGGCGGACAACGTGCCTCCTCGGACGGCGCGACGCTTCTTAGCCAACAGAGTTCTGCTGCCGGCGCGCACGACGGATGTGGGACAGGACTCCGTGGCCTTGCTACGCCTTCGAAGAGACGGACAGCTTCGCCTTGATACACCATGAGCTTCGCATGTAGCTCTCGCATGATGGCTAGACGACCTTGGTAAAGACTTCCTGTGGCCGTCGGACTCGTGCTACCTCAGACCTGAGACATGGTGTCGTTGGTATGTGCTTGCTCTTGGTTGCAGGTAAGACCAGGATTCTCATGTCAGTACTGATGTGTATATATTGACGCAGGCTCAACAGCAGACGCCGACACCGGGTTTTTATGCCGCCTCCGACCTCGAGTCCTTCTCCGTCTCGGCCGACAGCGTCGATGATGAAAGAATGATGAAGATGTCACTTCGGCGATCATCTGGTGCTCGAGTTCCGGGCGAGGAGGATGCTCAGCGCGATGATATCGAACACGATCCAGGAGGATTTCACTGGCGAGAGACTGCGAACGAAATATCGAACGACCAACGCCATACCACCTCAAAGAACATGGAGCACTCCTCCGGCTGCCGGAGACGAAGTCACGAGGCGAAAACCCCACAAGATGCCATCTTTGGTCGTCATGGACAGGAGAAGGACTGAAAATTGTTCGAGGAAGATGATGGGAATTGGAGCAGGGGTAAGAATGCAACGACGACGAGGGAGGAGCGGAAGAGCCACGGCGACGAGCTAGGAGCCGTCGAAGGTGAAGTCAGGGTATGTCGTGGATGCACGGTATTTTGGTTGAGTCCTGGGAGGCATGCAAGTACCCGAAGATGCAGACTTGGATACATCTCTACCACTGATCTCTTTCACTTTGCCCTTTTCATCTCCATCAGACTCTCTCACGACATAACGCGGCTGCGTTTCCATCGTTCACTGGCTTCATCGCGATCATTCTCCATTGCCAACACCGAATGGGACATCACAACCTACACTGACCACCACCAACCAATACTTACACCTGCACTGCCTTTCCCCATTCCTACATATCTGCAAAATGGCTCCTCGCAAGGTCGGCAAATCCTACGACCGCTGCACCAACACCGTAAGCTGTCTCCAATGGAAGACCTCCGTCCCTGAATTTCACTCATCTCCATCCTAGGAATTGGTCGAGATCGCTCGCGAACGCGGCATCGTCGTCCCTTCCCTCAGCACTCCACGAAAGAACCACCGAGTGAAGAATGATTACCGCGCAGCCTTGATGACAGCAGACGGAATCCTAAGTTTTCCATTCATGGACCTTAGCCCGGAGCTACGGACGTCAGTGTACCAAGAAGTCTTGATCCTGGACAACTCTTTCGCATCCTTCCCCCAAATCCTCGCCACCTCGAAACGGATCAACTCCGAAGCATCCACCATCCTCTACGGCGACAATCTGATCGATGTACGCATGTTCTCTGACGGGGTGTATGTCCATGGCACGAAGATCGGTGGCATGATCGGTGGGGACAAGGGCCACCCTATCACACTCTCGAACCTCGCGTGGCCTTCTTGACTGAGAAAGGTGCGATTCCTACGCTTCTCCCTCACTCATCAATATAACCTCTGCGGCACGAGGATGTTTGGATTGTTCAGAGCTCAACATTTGCAAGATGTCTTGCACTCATTGTGTGAGATCTTTGCTCCACTCGCTGGCTGTGGTTGTCGGCTCCCGGACGCCTCCGCAAAGACTTTGCGAGGGAAGTCCTGGTATGTGCTTCGGGATGGCAGCCCGCGAGTTTCGAAATCTTGGCCCGCTTCCAACATACCGTCGTCAGCACCTTCAATGGCAGTATCACGATGTTGTCTTACTCTTCGTGGTAGCATGTATCCTCTGCCACTACATGTGAAGACATCCAGTTGGACTGTCCTGACCTGCCTCTCAGGACAAGCAGAGGGTAACCGAGGAACGTAGTTTCCTCCCTGGTATTCAATGTTCAAAGTCCCGAATACTTCATCGATGGGCGATGTACGCTACTGCCGTTCCTGTGCTCGTCTTGCTGATAAGTCTGAGATGTCCTAGACTTCTCCTCCGAAAGCATCGCGGGCCGCGACTGGCTGCCGACCTTAGAGACTGTCGCAAAGTCTCTTCGCTTGCGTCGCATAAGACCGGTGTATCAACGTACGACGCTGCGGCTTTCACAACGAGGTCGGGGAGGAAGAGAAGGGATAGATGTAGTGTCGTTTTAAAGCGTCGTTTTTAGAAATGTCGTTTCAAAACGACGTCTCAACTACACCGCGATACACCGGACCGCGATACACCGAAGGGGTCGTACACGCGCGACTTGCTTTTCACCGGCCTTTTTCAGCTCTTAATTGTCGCCGTTGGCGGAGCCGGCCTAAGAGGCGGCGTTAGACATGGTGCGACGCGGTGAGCTGTGCTGGGTTGATCAATGTGATGTTTGCGGATGCAGTCTGAAGAGAAGGGATGCAGGCTGCTTGTGAGGGTAAACGCAAGTGTATGGAACGTGGAGGGAGGTGCTGATGATGCTCAATGGAGGTCGGTGCGCGAAGTGGACGTGCGTGTAGTGGAGAGGAAATTCCTCGAAGATCGGGAAAAATCTATAGAGAGAGAATATGAGCAAAGCGCAGAGTCAATAGAGGACAGAAGAAACGGAAACGTGACCGACGACCTCGTCCGTCGACCAGGTGCAATACTTCGACGCTGATGGCAATCCTTTACCACGGCCTGGAGTCCCTATGCAAGCGGACTCTGACCAGATCAACAGAGTGGTCGATATGACGGCTCATCAGTAAATGCGTCGTTATATATCATATTATTAGTAGCGAGGGGTCGTTATAATTCATTAATAAATCCTTATATATGACGGCTTGGCACCTTTATGCGCACTATCGATATTACCTCCTTCCTAATAGGGATAGTTACCGACGATTTCACCGACTATATTACTACGTCCACTATGTTTACCCTTATTAATAACTTCTTATATTATTAGCAACCCCGTCATATTTCATCAAGAGCCCGTCATATTAAGGATTCATTAATAACACCTCATTAATGACGTTTCATATCGACCACTCTGCAGATCAAGCTCCTCGACCGTGGCATAGAAGAAAAGGACCGTCTCAGTCAAACTCTCCCGTCTCGACGGCTCGCTTCAAGTCACATCTTTCCGGCTATATTCGATTTGTCCTCAGCTGGCTGACTGCCGCAGCGCTTGCGAATTGCTGCATTCTTCTTCCTTCGCTTTCTGTTGGCTCGCCGGTCCCGAGTGCCGGGGGTAGCTTCCTTCAGCCTCGTACGTCTCGATGACACAACTCCTCTGCGCTCCTCGCTCTGCTTCTAGAGTACCGGCTTTATCTGCAGATATTGCGTCGGGTATTGGTGATGGTCCGGAGCTCATCTCTCTGTGCGCTGTCGAATTAGCGGTTCCAGTTCGGGGTTCGTTGGTGCGGCCATCGTCGTCGATGAGACGGCGACTCCTCCGATGGATGATGATTCATGTCGCAGGCCAGGGACCTGCCTCTCGATTGAGTGCTCATGCTGAATGCCAACAAACCGTGGCAAGGCGTGTAGCAATTGGTTGAGGCGCTACGAACTTGCTCTCCTCGGCGATGCCGTCCGTGTCATCGTGATAGCGCTTGTGAAGAAAGAAAATGCCCTTGACGTAGATCAGGTTCCACTCCTCGTTGGACTCGTTCTGTGGTATGTTATTCATGCATTCAGGTGGCGTTCCGATCCTGCAGAACATACCCGGAGCATGTAGCTCTGCTACCTCAAGCTCTGTTAGACAGGGAGGTCACAATGCGTCTGGCTCGTGCAGTTTATGCCGAGTATGCATGGAGCAAGAGGGCATGGCATTGTGTTTCAAGCCAGCAGACCACTCCGAGTCCCATCAGCGTGTTTAAGCGTCAAAATCACCTGCAGATGAGAGATGAGGGCAGTATCAAGCAGACCCTCTGGAAGCCAGTACGCTACTCATTGATTCGTATTTAGAAAATTGCAACGAATGTGCATCCGAGACCCGATCTTGCCGACACTGATCCGGAAAGTTATCGCCATGATTGGCGAAGCTCTGAAAGCCTTGTCCGGTGACCACGCGTGACGCCGCCTCCTTTCGAAGTTGAAAATCAACGGAGGTGAGCTGGGCCGGAGAAAAAGCGCTGATCAGCTCCGAACTCGACCATCTCGCCAACAAGCTGGTCAGTGCCATTGGTGGCAAGGGAGAGCTGTATTCGGCAGGTATAGTGATATTGGTAGAAGTCGGAGAGATCGTCCGTCGGGCGGAGAGATTTTTTTATAGATGGTTTGTTAATCCAGTGATGCTAGAAATCGCAACGACACTAAATGTTCCGAGTCGGAGAGATCGGAGAAGTCTTCGAAGTAGAGAGAGAACGAGCACACTTATAAATGTCGGCCATTATAAACCTAGCACCTATGGCCATCGATCGATATTGCAGTCTTTACGGCTTTCGTTGGGACCAGAGCTCTTCTCGTAGGAGGCACTAAGCGTCGCGACCAAGAGATGGCAACATGTGATAAAGAACAGACGTCAGTCGACTGTCCTCTCCCAGGCTTCGAACCTGCTCGCTTTCGGTCCAATTCACCTCCAGAGCTGCGCGAAGACTTGTGCGACTTCATCCGGCCCCTAGACACTTCTTGTACAAGCTTTCTGTTTTCGTCCATAAAGGTCCTCAGTTCCACGAGCGCTCCAGCTTGTATGGCGTCTCACAGCACAGCGCACCCAGCCAGCGGTCTTCCATGTTCTCCTTCCGAGCTCCTTAGAAGCTCCTCTCCACTATTTAACACGAATCGATCGTTTTTGGGCTCCACTCGCTGAAGGGAGCAAACCAGCTTTTCCTACGGAGGTCCAGATTCGCAGATGTCGTAGGGATTTGGATTTGAGAAGCATCGAGCCGGCGAAAGGTAGTGCAGCTCATTCTGACCACATATGACGAGCGAAGTCCGGAATGGAAATCAAGTCGCATTCATGTCTATCCACAATCTCCATCCTTTCGAAGATCCTGCTATGCTACGTGCATGCAGTATACTTAAGGTCGACTGTAGCCTCTCGCACTCGGATTCAGGACAAAGCAATAACGATGTATCGCGATGGACGCTGCAGCTTCTCCCGTCCCAGAGCCGCTGCCGATCTCACCACCACGTCTAGCGAGTCTTCCCGCGTCCATCTCCTTGCCCAGCTTTTCCAGCGCACGCGCGCACTCCTGAAGGTTGCGCTTGACATCCTCGATGCGCTTGAGGAGAGATTTCTGAGTGTCACTCGCATGCTCCCAGTTCTCCTTGTTCTGCTGTTGGACTTGCTCGGCTTCATTCTTACCGCCGTCTTTCAACGTGCTCTTTCAACGTGCGCACTTGCTCGGCAAGCGCAGCCAGGTCGTCCTTAGTAGCGTTTGTCTCGATGGCCTTATTGCGTGGAAACTCTAGCGATCTCAGCTTCAAGCTTTTGCATTCGGTTTAGAAGAAAGCCGTGCTCGGGCTTAAGTTGATGTGCCTAAAGAAGCGGGGTGGAAGAAGTCGGTGCATGGGTGGCTTCAGTCATCTCCTCGCCGGCGCCGCGCTCGTCATGGCGGAGGATCTCTTGGTAATGGCCACAGATATCATGACCATCACAGGCGTACATATCGTAGAGGAGGAAGAGGTATTGGCGATCGATTTGGCTGTGGGTTTCAGGCCGTCGGTTGACCACGCGGCGGTCATTTCGAGGGCGGTGCAGCTGAGGAGCTGATTACGGCTGAAGCGGTAGCGGAGGATGTCTGCAGCGGTGTGGAGGATGACCGATTTTGCCGTAAATCTCCTGATAGTCTCGTTCGTGTACAATCTTCGGGTAAAGTTATTACGGTCTTGAATGAATGTGGAATGTGGAGCGCAAATACACCAAAGGTCATCAAAGTCCGAGACCACACAAAAGCGAAGAAGGTTTGCCGAGCAGAAAGTTTGCCGAGTCGGACATGCAGCTGACTACGGTAGGAGGTACCGGGAAGAAAAGGCTAATGCCTCCTCCGCCTTCACCTCTCCTATCCTCGTGCCGCACCGACTCTCCGCCTAGTAGCGATCATGTAAGCCGCTTCGACAGCCGTCCAACCTCCGATGTTCGCGAATGACGATGCCGACGCCGACCACCAAAGACGTGACTTGCGACCTCCTTGAAGCACATCTCTCGCCTACTGCTGAGAGATATACTGTAGCCCAACTGTCCTTAGCCGCAGACACGCGATTGGACGACTCGATCAGCCTGTCAGCTCCAAGAGCGAGCGACTCACTGCGCCGACTAATATCCTCGTCCCGCCTCCGCGACATGTCCCGAACCTTCTCGCCCACATGCAGAGGCTGAAGAAGAGATCACTAGAGTCGGCTCGCGCAACCAGGGTCTCGGTTCGAACGCTACCAAGTACGACGTTGCTGCGCTTTCCGAGCAGGTGCACACACTGAAAGATGATGGCAAAGATGTGCTAAGAGAGTCCGGTGGAGTATGAGACTACATACGGGCGGAGAGAAGAGACAAGCTACACAGGAACAGATCGATGGTCAGGTGTCCAGTCCAGCGAGCCATCGAACGATGTGAGCAACATCCAGCCCAAGGAGTTCAGCTTCAGGCCATCTCGAGGGAATGGAAACACTGAGCACGCTAGCATATCGATCGAGGGGAATAAGCAAGTGAAGGAGACAGTGGTCGCTCTGTTGAGCATGCTAATCATCACAAGGCACAGAGCGTCCGGTCTGCAGTGGTGACAGTTCTGCGGCGGTGACCTGCTCGGGTGGCCTGGTTTTATTACGCAAGTCGCGGTCGTAGGAATTCGCACAACATGAACTAAGGACGAGGATTCTGAGGCAAGGTCGTACCGGCCCATCACACGGTAAGTAGACATACAGCTAGGCATTCAACTCTCTGGGCAGTGGTCCCATCCATCTAGCTGCCCTAGCAATGTCCACCAGCGTGTAGTAATACGTGCCTGCAACATTAGCACTAGATTGTCCTCGAGTCCAAGGATTTCCAAAGCGGAAAGACAAGACATTTTCAGAATGATATCACAAAATGCAGTCCTCGAGTCCAAAGATCGTATGTCGAATGACATTACGGGTTCGAAATGACATTACAGAATGACGTATCAAAACGAGCTGATGCGGTGCGCTGCGGCTCCAGCCATCAACATGCTAACCACCTTCGAAGGGATTATAGTCGATCGAGAGCGGCAAGCAGTCCACAGGGCCGTCAACATGATACTGAGATAGTATGATCATGCGCGGACTCCTGTGCTAGTCTAACAGATGCAGCCGGACGAGCGACGCAGACGTTACAGTGATGCACTGGGTAAGTGAGGTTGAGGTTCATAGTCAGTGAGGTTGGTAGCAATTCCGTCGCTGTCGCACTTGCTTGGACTCAGTCCAGAGAAGGTGAGAAGTTTACCTGCGCGACTGGAAGGAACGCAAGCTGATGCCAAACATCATCTCGCCAGTACCGCTATCTTCCATCCACCTTCATCGTACATTGAGCCTTACCTTACCTGCTACGGTCGATCTCTCCTCGAATCTCTCGCCTCACCTTCGCCCACGAGATCGAGCGGTCATGGTCAGACAACGCCAGCAAAAGTCGACAGCTGGCAAAGACACGGCGCTTCTCCAGCAGTTCTCCTGGCGCTTTGACAACGGTGACCAAAAATGGATCCAAAAGAACGTTGCTAAAGTACGCAAAGCACTCGAAGACGGCGACGGAACGAATACGGACGTCACATCAACGAAGCGGCGGATGCTGGAACTGGGAAAATGGCAACTCGACATCACCATGTTGTATGGATACTTTGAAGACATGTACAAAAGCGAGAGGTTTCTCACGGAACTGCTTAAGGTACAGAATGCTGTGGAGTTTGGTAAGGAGTTTGAGGAGGTTCGAGCTGCCATCGAGGAGGCAGCGCAAGAGCGGAGAGGTGACAAATCATCGGCGCGAAAGAGGCTGTACACACCTGCCGATGCTAGTGGTGCTTTCGCGATATTGAAGAGCAAGGGACCTAAGTCGGCCGAGGAACACGATCTGGACAGTATATCGGACAGCTTGGACGAAGGCGACGACCGGAGTGACAGTGCGAGCGTCGAGATCGGTCGAGGGTCCGGCAAAGCCAGACGAGACTTGTCGTCTCCCGCTTCACTTCACCACCTTTCATCTCCAACTTCGCATCAACTCGACGAATACGGCTACGACTACGACGACGTCAGATTTGAGAGCGCCGAGGGCGATACCCTTTTGCAATATCAGCATCGTGCAGGAGCGACAACATCGTCACCCGCCGCGCAGGACGACCCCGACCCGGACGAAACCTCGCTGGAGCAATTCCACACCCTCATCACCGACCGCCAGAACAATCGCGACCCTGCTGCAGAGATTTACCAGATACTCAAAACCGCCGACTCCATCCGCTTCCACGTCCACGCTATGGAAATACCACTGACAGATGAAGATGCGCGCGCCGCCCAACAAGCTCTGGCCAACAATCAACACTTCACCCCGCCCATTCTTGACGCCATCATCGGCAAGCTAAAGCCACTTTCCTGGCTCACGCATCCCACGGGCACGGTCCAGGATGGTCGACTGACGTTCATCAATGAACAGCGCCAGCCTCAAGGTATCTCGAACGTACTCCTGCCAGTCCGCCTACCCAATGACGACAGCGATCAATGGAGCTTGGCCTTGGTCCGCACGATCTCTGAGCGGGAATCGCTCTTGTCAATCCAGTGCCTTTCCCAGGAGGGTACGGTCACGAACCATGTCAAGCAGGCAGTACAAGATTGGTGCAAAGAGTGGAAGGGAAATCATAAACTTAGCACCTTCATATTTCCACCACCAATACCCGACCCGGACCTGGCTGCGACGCAATCTCTGCTTCTGCGAGCAATATTCAACATGGCAGATGTACCACATGAAAGACCCGTCGAGTGCCGCACCGCCCGTATCGTTGTATCCCGAATTCTCTGGGACCTTCCGTTACGCGGCGACATCGTCAAACCAGACGAGCTCGACAAACTCCAAAAGCCAGCAATGGACGGTCTCGGGATCAATGCGTGCAAGAATGCGACAGAAACCTTCATCAACAATGGAACAGCGGCATGCAATGACTTTGCAAAGACAGAAGGCAGTGTCTTTGCAGTCACGAAGGCGGTGCAGCATATCCGAGATGGAGTCAACGCTGCAATGTCGCTGCAATCAAGCCTTGGAGTGCGCGCGGAGCCGGTTGTCAAACTCCTGGCCGACGAAGCGGCGACTAGGTTGGACGTCGTCGAGAGATTGTGTCAAGGATTCGAGGGCATGTTGACGGCGATGAGAGCAGACAACGAGTCGCTCATGCAGGAGATTGCTGAAGCCCAGGCATGGCTGGATGGATAGCGAAGGCAAGGAATGACAGGGTTACAGCGGCATGACTGCCCATCGCAGAGATGAGGCATGGGCAGCTTGACAGCAAGTCTGCCAGGATATCACTGCTGTTCAGTCTGCACACTACTACTCAATAGTGTGGCATACCGATGGTGGTCGCATGGGATTTTGATGATATTGAGTTAACGCGGCGTCACTACAGTTTCTTCCTCTCAATTCTACACTACCTATGAATGCCATGCTGTAGGACGTCATTTTGCTGCGTCTCAGTTTGCGTTGACGCTCTGCACAATATTTCACAGCGTAGATTTTCTTGCAGCTCCGGCAACCTCGCTTTTTCTGGGCACCACCACCATCACCGACATCACTGCAGGGCCTTTCTCGTTCGCAATATATGCATCGACCTCCACCTCTTCCATTCAACCTCGCCGAGCCCAAAAACGTTGTTCTAAAACAACATTTTGAAAACGTCGTTTCGAAACGACATTCAATCAAAATGACATTGTAGTGTCTGGTCTGTTCCGTCGTCCTCCCTCTCCCAACTTTTTACCACAACCCTGAACCAGCTCTTGCGACTTACACAGCTAGCAGAGGACGGCGAGGGACAACATTCAACAACCTGGAATAGATGGCATAGCAAATCTGTGAGCAAAGCCAAGCTCGTAGGCAGGAGCAAGCTTGTCGATTCTGGTCCTTCTGTCGCGAGCTCCATAACTTATTCACCTCCCTAGCCACATCATGAAAGCTGTACCCTCGTATCTTGGCCTGATCCCGCTTGCGAATGGCAGGGCAAGGGTGTCGACCGCCAGTTGTAGAGGACTCTAGTAAACTGCATCTCCGCTGCGGAACGGAAGGCGTAGGAGTGAGTGGTACGCTAGCTCGTTGTCCAAGGGTGCCGTCGAAGCGTGCCTGCGCCGTCGGCCATGATGTCAATGATTAAGAAGCTAGAGGTCCAGGATTAGTTCGAGAATAAGATGCTGGCCACGATCCTGGATTTCAAGGAGCCGGAGACAAAAGACCAGCTCACGAGTGAGATGTGGCGGTTGTTGGAGTGGGCATTCTGTAGTAGGAGGGTTTGAGCGAAAATGTCGTTTTAAAATGTCATTTTAAAATGTCATTTCAAAATGTCATTTTGAAATGTCGTTTCAAAAGTCGCTTCTGCGATCGCTCGGATACATTGACCTTTCGTCCTCGTCCGACCACAACACGCAGAGACCCGATTATTGTCAGGGATGCTGCTGTTTACCCACGCAGCAACTGGAGGAATGTATGTATTCCGCATTAGCGAGGTGGCCGAGAGCTTCCGTTCCGAGCCTCAACGTCGTGCACGAACGCACTCGGGACAACCTCCAGAACCAGATACAAGGAGCACGAGGCCAGATGGAAGTACTCGTCTACGAGCAAATGTGCCCAAGCCGTACACTCTACCCGACATATCTCCCGAACAACACCAACGCACGGCACATCTAACATCCTCCTCCCAGACATTCTCCACAGTCGACCCGTCCGACGCCAACCTCACCATGGCCATCCAGCCCTCCTACTCCCACCAAAACGAGACACGAGACCCTTCTTTCCTCCTGACCCGCAACCACCGCGGCACCGATATCGACATCCTACGATCCGCTGGCCGACAGGTGTGTTTGAAACGAGGTCTCCTCCCTTCTACGATGCCGTGCGATTAGCAAGACTGAGAGTCAGGTTGGGGGTCTCGGACGGAGAGTCCTACGAGGAAAGGAAGGGCGGAGGGAAGGAAGCGGATCTTCACTAGTGCGAGAGAAGAGGGAATGGAGATCGAGGTTGGAGTGGCAGAGTAACCAAGGTTTGAAACGTCGTTTTGGAACGTCGTTTTGAAAATGTCGTTTGGAAATGTCATTCTGGATTGTTACAGTGCAGAAGACGCACGAGATCAAGCCTGTACAACATTGACGCTGTCTTACGGAGTCGCCGTCTCGAATGGCAGTCAAGACTACACGGGAGCTCTTTGCGATCATTAGCAAAGGCGTCCATCAAGCTCGGCTGGGACAGTGGGGACGAAATCGAGCATGCGGAAAGAGACACCCACCATTGTCTTTGACGATGTGATACAACGTTCGCCCAGTGCGGCGTATCTGCAAAGAACACCTCCATGCAGTCACTGAGAATCAAGAGCTTCAACGTTGGCATTCTTCGTCATTGTGCTATTTACGGTCGTAAAGCCAATACTACCTCTGACCACATTACCTTGTGAAACGCTAGGCACAGATCTGTCCTGTTTACTTTCCGGACCGCTGCCAACTCATCCGCGCCACTGCCACCCGGCTTCAAGAACGGGAAGATATGCTTCTCACCTTTCGATCACGCTCCTCTCCTGATCTCTTCGTCCGGTGCATTCGCTGCGACTTGCGGCCCTCTGTCCACGTTCTTCCCACTCTCGCGGAAACCCTCTACCTCTCTGTCAAGCACAATCTTGATGCGGCGGATCTGGGTCAAGTGGAACCTGTCGCAGCTCGCATGTCGCGCCCAGTATATTGTACGAAGCGTGTCCCAAGAGCAAGTATTGTGAGACAGCATCAAAACTCTTCTCCTTCCTTCTCAACGTCCGCTTCCAGCTTCTCCCTGCCCACGCCCATCTCGCTTCAAAACAATCCTTCCAGGCAGGCCTTGCGGATGGCTGATTGCATCTCCCCAGCCTCAACGCTGTATGAATGAGTGTAATGGTGTAAGAACGGTCTCTCTTTTCTGGCTGTTCGATTCATTGGCGGCTGGGAGGCAACACGGTGGTGTCGGTGGACTTGGACGCAGAGGTCTGCTTGACCATATCCGCCATCCATCTGCAGGCCACATGCATGCTAGATCACCAAAAGCGTGGACCCGGTCCGCCGCCTCAGAGTGGTGGTCGAGCGAAGATGTTGGCATCGCCAGAAATCTGAGGGGAGTTGGGCGTTTGCGTCTCGTAGGAAATGCGGTATGAGATTTGAGCGCCGTGTGGGTGTCGGTCTTCTCCGTGCGACATGGTGGCTGCGTTGTCGAGGGCGTGGAAGTTGTAGGGAGGAGTTGGGAGGTGCGGTCGGCGAGTTTTGGATGTTGGTGGACATGTCGGTCGAGAGGAGAGAGACTTGCAGATTCTCGCGGTCGTTGACGTGCGGTCGAGGGACAGGGATGATGGATGATCTTTCTCCCTGAACCCTGACACTTCAAGACGACAACTTCCAATTTGCTTGACAACCACCAACAAATATTCAGACTCGACACCTGATGTCAAGATGCGACAATCGACGACACATCACAATCGTACCTGATCCTACCGCCCGATTGATGCATGGCCCGACCATCCAACCCACATCGACTCGCACCCTCCACCCACTTCTCCACCGCCACGGCTTCGAGACCCTCTGCCTCGTCCAGCGCAGCTCGTTCGTCGACTTGCCTCTGTCTCTGTACACTTCGACGCTGCTCCCATGGGTGGTACTACTGCGGACGGAGAGGACAATGACGCGAAGAATTCTGGACATGCGGCGGATGATGAAGACGCGGAGGTTGGTGGAGACACAGATGATGAGGGCATGGAGTTGTTTTTCCGTCAAAAATTGGCGCAGGCGACGGACTGTTGATTGACATTGCGTTTGACAAAATACTTTCAGCGCAGTATTGGAGAAGTCTGGTAGAATCATGCACGTCTGCCATGCCAATCTCGATCTTTCCACCTCAACTTCTCTCCTCGCCATCGAGTGATGGTCTCGACAATGCTCCGCATGCTTGACTGCACACCTGGCCCGCGACTCCTGTAGCCGGTGCAACTCGGCCCATGATCAGATTGATGTTCCATCCCGTTGCCAAGAACAAGACCAGGACCGGCGAAATGCCCAGATCTCTCAGCGCTCACCGAGCCAGGAGCTGGTCGAGGCTGGAATTATCGAGCAGTTGGTCAGTGATTCGATTCCGAATCAAGATCATTGGAGGTGGATGAGGAGGCTGGCACGGAACCTGAGTGAAGTGCTGCCATAGCGTGTGCAGACTCATGCTGCGCAAGTACCGACGAAGGAAGATGGATTCGATCGATAGCTCGGCAAGGCCATCACGTCTACGACGGTCACCCAGCAGGGGGGTCTCTCGCATACCGATCGAACAGTAGGCTGTCGAAAGCCGGGACTGCCTTGGAGCAGCAAGCAAGATTTAGCGGCTCGAAGGCGACAGGAGAGGTATGCAGGTCCCGCAGCGACCACAAGGCGTTCCACGACCTCCAATAAATGCCGTTCAAGGCGCGCCGCCATCGAGAACGGGACCTTCATAGACTTCGGGCGCTCAGCAACGACAAAGGCAGCAACACCAGACGAACAATCTGCCCCGAGAGAGCCACAATGCACGGTTGTGCCTACTTTGACGAATTCTCGACCCTTCAGATGCTGGCTGTCTTCCTGCATACGCTTGCGAAAGACGTCGTTCCAAAACGACAAAACGACAAAACGTCATTTGCAAACGACAAAACGACAAAACGACGTTTTGCTCTCGTCGAAGAGGCCGAACGCCTGGAATGCAGCGAAACGAAAGAAAGCTTTCTATTGCGCCTCGAAGCCCACAGGCTACATCTCCTCCACGACCATCCGGAGCTGATTGCCCGCCATCGATTCCAACCCTTGGCAGCGAATTCAGCAGCCTCTTCCACTCAGCTCTTTTGGATACGTCGTGACGAAGAAGACGACAAAAGCGAGGACGAGCACGACGACCACTGGCCGCATCCGTTCTGGCATCGACTAGATATTCACTCCTCTCGCCAGCCCCTTGTTCAGCGCGTCTCAGCGTACCTCTTCGGCTTCACGGTGATCACGAAACACCCCGGCCCGACTGGGATATCTGCAGCCAGCTAAATACGATTGAGTGCATCGCTCACGCATCATGCACGAACTACCACTCCTTCATTGCGCCTTGCACCGCACTCAGTAATGCACAATCCGCATGTGCCTGGCCTGGGAGCATGAAACGTTTTAACGGCCTACTCGAAGACCTGCCCAAGTGCTTCTTTATGTAGCCTTTCTCTGCCTTTGCAAACATCGACGCTCTTCTCCACTCAGTTTCCGACCACGGACACCATCCCGAGCTCTCTCCAACCGCAATTCCGACCTAACGCTATCCTATACACAATTTGCTCCGCAAGCTCGGCCACGAGGCCATGTCCTCGGCGGAAAAGACAGCGCCGAAGCTCTTCTATGCCTTCGTTATCTTCGATCCTCCTAAAGTTCATAACAATGCGAACATTATCCGGAGGGCATCTAACCACCCGTCGGCGAAAGCCCTCAGATCTCGCCTGGGATAGGATCATACAAACGACGGGCTTTCTTTAGATCACGTCATTAGCAAGCACGGCGCCGAAAAGTTCCGGGGTATCTGGATGATGGAGGAGCCGGCGCTACCCAGGATGATGAAGAAGTCTTCGTGTCCGAGCAGGAAGTTGAGCGTATCAGCCGACGGCTCGTCTTTAGCTGCACTAGGGTACTCGGACGTACAGAAGACGGCCAATGGAGCTTCTCTTACACCCGGAAACACCCCTCGGACATCTATTAAAATGCTGCTCTTCGCTGGGCAAGCACGCAGTCGGCGCTTTGTGCGATAAATGGAAAAGCGCCAGCCACCGTACTAGCGCTATTATGCTGCCACCAAAACTTGACACGGATTGCATGCAGTCTACTCCCTGCTTCTACTTACATGGCCAACCGTCTACTGGCCACAGCTCCGAGCTCGGTACTGTCTGAATCATCCTGCATTAGACACTCCAGACGCTTTTGCAAGTAGCGAGGCGGCTAGACCTGAGCTACGTCTTCATGAGCGGCACCTTCGCAATGACCCAAAACCTCCACTCTGCATGCAAACAAACGTAGTCTTACCGCATCGACAGCCTCACAACTTGAGGTACACGGATAGCTATGTATGAACTTCGACCTTACCATCGGAATTCTGGCCAGCTGGATGCGTAACATCATCCTCGATCCAACAACCACTCCAATTGTCGAACACGGCACGACTATGCATTTTCCAAGATCACAAAGATGCCGAACACGGTAGCAAGGCTACAAGAAGGCTGGCAAACTAGCGCAGCGTCCGAGTGGAGAGCATACGATAAGGACAAAAGAGAGCGCGCGAGACCATATTCACTAGCTTCAACGCCTTCTTCAACAGACTCAGTAAGAGAGAGATATCGTGCTGCCCTATGCACCGTGGAATGTAGAAGACTACTGGCTTCTGCACTTGACTCCCACAGGAACAAGCTTCATGCCACAGCGTGAATAGATAGACATTAAAGAGCAGTATTTTGGACGAGCACATGACCATATGGACGGACCCATCCACCAGTAGCTCGCCGGCATCCCGCAGCTTCCGTAATTGCTGCACGTTCACCTGCAGTACCAGTTCAGCCCAATTTCATTCCTACCAGTAAGGCAAAGACCGCCTCGAAAGTCCTGGGCATCGACATAAAAACCTATCCGACCGGTGCGACACCTCAGTTCAGTCCGATATCCCGTGCGCTACGACACTAGTACCTTGCGACCCTCTCCGGGAAGCTCGCTTGCCCAGTTCGGCGCCGGTCAGAAGAACTCGCGGCTCGGACGTTAGCAATTCCCAGTAGGTTGTCCTACGAGTCGACTTGCTACTCCCAGAGTCCGAGAAAGTTCTTCGAGTGCCAAGACGCTCGACTGATAGTCCCTCCTCGCTGTATTCAAGGCAGCAGTGCCTGAACACGAATTTGAAAGGATGTCCGATGCTTCGCGGCTGCCGATCTCGTACCACAACTTCGGCTAATGCCTCCACTTCCCTCGCACTTATCTGTCTCGCACTAACGACCGCATAGTCCTCGTCTTGACGGAGGATATCAGGGACTGAGACTCGTGGCACCACGTTGCACAAGCAGATCAAGCGCTCCAAGTCCTTGCCTCCTTTGACGCTCAGCCGATCCTGTCAAGGCCACTTGGCGCTTACCAACAAGCAATTTACGGTGTGACTATTCGACCCAATACCATATTGGTGATCAAGGAGGCCGCCGAGAGCACACATACTCCACGATCAACCGCGATCCCCTTCAACCTCCAATGACATGGCCGCTGCAGAAATCACCCACCGCGCCGCCGTCACCGAGCAGGATCGTTGTCACACAGGCGCAGACTCCTGACATCGTTCAAATACCTACTCCTTGAAAGCTTCGAGTCACTGCCGTTCTTCACTGTGCGGTGGGACGTATATGACATCCGCAGCGATTCGAAGCCTGCACAATGCAGCCTCGCTCTGATATCATCGCCTCACCAGACACAGCAGTCCCAGATGCTCATTCGCATCCTGTCCATATCTCATAACCACACTCCACAAGCTCGGCGGCACCGTTACTCCCTTCGATCCTGGTTTCCCGTCAACGCTACAAGATCTTGTCAGATCGGCGCCAACGAAGAATGTGGACCGATGAACTCAATACAGAGAGCACAGGAACGGGCGGTATATGGCTACACCGGACGAGTCTGGTCCCATTCCTCGCACATGCCAAGCTCTCTTCCAACGAGTCTAGTCGGAACAGAACGGCAGTATGACCTACAACGTTCACGTCTTTTACTAGCGGATTCGCAACGGGTACGTCGAACAGGTGCTCAATGCTCGTACCAATCCTCCGAGCTACCTCAAAATCCGCGAATACGAATCGGACGGCGTGTACGCGTGGAATCTGACCGACGAACCAGTCAGGTCCTACGACGACATCGCCCTTATCATGAAGATGGGCAACCTCAACCGCACCACTGCTTCAGCACAATGAACGACATCCAGGTCGCCTTGCTTCGAGGCTTTACAATGCCGCCACCACAACCACGGACGCCTCCAGCTCCGCTCCCGTGGACACATCAGCTCAGGAGCAGGTCCTTCTGGGCACATCAGCTCGAGCACGGCCACCGGCGTCTTTGGGCCCAATGCAGAAGCTTGAAGTTGAGATCGCTGGAGTTGACTCATGCAACATGGCTGATGAGCCGGACCACACGACATGCGGACGAAGTCGCGAGCGCCCAAACAGAAAGCAACCACTGACATCGAAGAAGTAAAACGAAGATTCATCCGACAGAACAGCGAAATCGCCAAAATCAATTCCGCACAGTCCTTCGAGGTCCAAGGTCTCGGCTTCCGTTACACCTTCGAGATGCCGCCACCGCACGCACCCAAGTCCTGTACCTCGCTTCCCTGGGGACATCAGCTCAAGCGCGAGTATGGGTATCGTGGGAGCCGAGACCCATGGAGTTGAGTCGCGCAATATGCCTGGCGAACTGAGTCGCGCAATATGGCTGTCGCGTCGACTGCCGCCTCAGCACAGCCTGGAGGGGGAGGATGTGAACGAGGAAGACGAGGAAGACGAGGAAATCCTACCAAGCATAACAACGACATTCGTAGCCCGCATCCGGTGCATGTGAATACCGTGGCTCTGCGAAAGGAGAGTTCGCGCGCTCAGGCGAGGTCAGCGAGGCCGACATGTTCGAACAGGATGCAATATTGCTCGGAGCTCCACCGGATCCTTGCACCGGCCCTCGCCTTGCCGTCTGCACCAACGGTGATCACACGAGTCTTATACCGCGGCACCGCGCTTGGTTAGCGCCGACAACTCCGTTATCCATGATCACAATTTCGACCTCTTCATTTCGTGGACCGCAGGGTTCAACGATATCCCCAATAGTCTCCACCTACCTGCATACCGGATCCTCTCCGTCTCCGCCGACCACCGCCGACACCCTCATCATCATCATCGGCACCTCTCTCAAAAGCGCCCGATACCCAATCGTTCCAATCGTACGCCGGGGATGGATGGAGGAGGATCGAGCTAGACGGGCATAGAAAGAGTCAATCTAGAAGGAGTATACATGGCATGAAAAGGACTGGGGATGGAATGGATGTGGCCACCTTTAGCAAAGCCGTTGATTGGCAGACTAAACCCAACCTAAGTCAGTCCATTATAAGCATATATGCGAAGAGATGAAGACTATTCAACGTACAGCAATCTGAAACACGGAGTACAAAGCGAATCACGCACCTAAACATTCGGAAGAAGACCATCGGACTCCGGGAGCGTCGCCGACTCTAACTTGAAGGTGCTTATAAGAACCAGGAAGACGTCCCGAAGAGGCATGGACATGTTCATCCCAACGCGGAATGCTGCTTTCGAGCCATGACCTGCTCGGGCCCTCTACGTACATCCAGCATAGGTAGAGATCGTACACAAGACAAAGCATAGTGCTTGACCACCTACAGCTACCGATAATAACAACTGGAATGCCGAACCTCGGACATACCGCTTCGAAACCTTCTAGCGAGATTGTGACTGCTATGCGACTTGGGCACGAAATCTAGAGCGCAAAAAGAAAGACCAGCAACTAAAATTGACGAAGTAATGACCCTTCGTCCTAGAAGGCCGCGGACTCGCCAAGAACAATTCCGCACAGTCCTAGACGTCGAGTGAAGTCAACAACCCTGTCTCTGCCGAGGATAAGAACAATGGACCCACAGACTCTTACAACAACAACGGCGGTAGCTGAAGCATGTGTTGATGGACATCCTATAGCTTCTATGTCCAATATCGGCTGCATCCGTCCTGAATGACGGTATTCGCATAGAGAGTGACAGAGCTCTTACGCTGCTTCTGAATCGGCCATTGGCGGTGGCCAGTACGCCGACCAGGAGTCGAGAATATTAAGAATGGCAACGTCGATGAAGAAAGGTGGTTAGCAAGCGCTATACATTGTATGCGATAGTGATCGTGGCGATGGCACATTGCTGCATAAAATAATTTGTCGGATATTGTGCTTGATTAAGACAGCGGTGGGACACTCGGAGCGGAGCTGCGACCGACTTTTGTCGTCAGGACCATAGGTATCGCAGCATGGCTACGTGTCGCTCAAACTCCAGCGCCGACCAGAGCGGAAAGCCTCTCCTCGCCAGAGGTAACGAAGAACTGCGGCCTTTACGAACAGCTTGCATCCCGGATACGGATACAGCCTCGTGCCCTCGTTTCTGGCTTTTGCAGCGATCTCCGTCTTCATGGGTCGCGGCGTCCTCTTCCTCGATAGTGACCGGGCGTAGAGCCGATGCCAGACGTAAACGCGGACATGCACACTCTCCTCCCACCGCTGTGGAGCGACCACGAATAGATGCGATTAATATTGGCCAATCCGAGACCTAGACAGACGCTCGCCGAAGTCGATGGACACTGTCACCGGAAGCGTCAGCAGGTCGAGAGCAGTTCGTCGGTCCGTTTTGGGCGAGAATGTGTCACTGTAGGGGAGATCGAGCAAGAGTTAGACGTGCTGAACAAAAGGCATGCTAGACATGGGCTGAACGGGTATAAGGTAATGCTGGACATAAGTGTCGAGAGTCTCGAGGCGGCGACCAGACGTTACGGAGAGCATAACAAGTAGTGGACGGCTGAAACATTATGGTATATGAAGAGAGAGAAGCGAAGTCATTATTCGTCTATTTGAGCTAGGGAGCAGACGTCAGCAAGGCTTGCACATCTCCACGCCGCGAAGCAAGCATTGCGCATACAGAATCTTGCAGCTCGCGCAGCAGCTGCTCGGAGCATTGCTCCTGGTACTTCTACAGGCCATGTCAGCGTTGAATCTTGAACAAGACCAAATTGAATACACCCACCGTTTGCAGCATCTCCCGCAGGAGTTGCGCCTCGGCGGCCTCGGCGGCCTCGCGCTCAAGATCTACTTTGCCGCATGTCAGACGGAACCTGGCGAGCTTGCGGGAGGGAACATACCAGCGGCCGAGTCGTTGGAGGCGGGCTGCTTGCGGGCGGCCGGCGTGGTGGTATGTGTTTGAGCTGCACAGTATAAGGATTAGAGGGCGTCCGTTTCAGCGAACAATAGCTGAGGCTCGTACAGAGAGAGGCCCTTGGCCATGATCCAGCTGGTGCTTCTGGGAAGTACTGCGTCAGTATCAGGTGGAGGAGGGTTGCGAAAATTGAATACTGACTCCGTTCTCTGACCATTTTGGCGGTTGTGTTGGTGTATTTGTATGAACGACATTAAGGACTGGACGAAACGTCATTTCATTGCTCTCAAGCGACTGCCGTATCGCATCCGTTACCCGGGATACACAAAGCACAGCCTCCTGCACCTTCAGCTGCAACGCCGAAATCTTCCGCTATTGCCACTGCCGATCCGGTAACATGGGACAGTATCGAGGCGCAGGAGACTAACGGATTGAAGTGTAGGAAATGATGTCTTCCCAGTGAACATGGCATAGCAATCGGACGATTGGAAAAGGGAGGCGTCAATATCAATGATATGGGTCCGCGGTGTTTGGGCCGGGTGGATCTCATGTATACTCCCTATTCTCATAGACATACTCGCGACGTTCGTTGTTCATTGCGACGACTACTTGTGTACACCTCGAGGTCTTTTCAGAGTCACAATTCCTACCCACTCATTGAATCGGCTTCCGACTCCGAGTTCCAGTTGATTCGACCGAAAAGTTTGATCGAAGAATGTCTGTGGGCTTCAAAGCAGTTGCAGCAAGCAGCGGAATTGATGAAGCCTCTCAAGGCTACGCTGCTGCGTCCTTCGATTGCAGGATGAATGTGATCGTTTCAGACGAGAGAAAGCGAAAAAGGGGTGCAGTCTGGGACATGTCTACGGTTCGACGATGAAGAGTACATTCGCAATTCGTACCCTCGACACCAAATTCCTCCTGATGCAATGGTCGTTGCAGTAGCCGTAACGGTGGTGGAATGAGAAAAGACCAGCGCAGGGCTCGGAATCTACGGTATGGCATTCGAGCTAACGCGGTGTGACACTGGTGGTGCTGGGATGAATTGGAGCTCTCCTAGTTCCCTATCTATGCATACTTTACGTACATGATTGGCAGTTCAAATTGTCCATTAAGTAGAAGATGGAACCATCCAGGAGAACAGCAAATCGTTCGCATCCGGTACTAAGCCGGACTGGACTGCGCCCAGAATCGAGAAGAGGTCCAGTGCCGGTAGGACAAACAAGCAAGGGTCAAGACCCAACTCCATGTGATGGCTACACACGACGTTGATTCAACCACGTCCAGCCATGTGACAATGAAGAGTATCGAGTCCCTTTGAAGCTCATTAAGTCCAGTAAGACCTTGGGAAAACAGGAGGAAGGCTCACCTACACGTTCGAACGTATGCATCTTGTGCTTCCGTAAAGCTCTCACATCATCTTGTCCAGTCAGTGGTACCCCTGAACCGGAAAGTTCGGTGATTGTCTCCAAAGATTGCGCCCAAAGCTAGTGCTGCATTAGGTTGCGGAAACGATGTAATGCCCCGAGGTTCATGTCGGGGGTATTTTAGGCATTGACGTGCATTGAAATTTTCGGTGAATGTTAAAAGCTGACCTCGTAGCCTTCACAGCCTCGTTTCGGGTCGTTAATGGACGCTGGTTTCTACTGTTTTGAATGAAACTTTAGTGAGTGCTTCGAGTTGGCTATAGGAGGCACGATCGGCATCTTTCCGTGCGTTGTTCGTAGAGACTTTGAGGTCTGTAGTAGAGTGACTAAGAGTACTGCTACGTCAATGCTAAGTAGCTTTGGTAGCGTTGGAGCATATTTAGTTGTGCTATAGAGGACTTCGAGCGCAGGAGGCCATGTCGATACTACCGCTCTAGTAATAAGATGTAGTATCGGATTGCATAAGATTAATAGGATAAGTAGTAAGCATAGTTTAGTAACTAGACGATTAGAACAGGGAGGCGTTATCGTTAATAATTTATAACTACCCTACCTTCTTCTCTAAAATCTTCGTTATAAGTACCTTAATTAGGGAAGTCTTCCGCCGACTTGTCTTATAGAGATGTAGGTCCTAGAGTCTTTACGTACCTCGCTAAGAGTAGACGTATTACTATAGGCCGTTCTAGGGTTAGGGCTACGATGCGGGCGCGGGCTTCCTAGCGTCG